>JANHZU010003164.1:85841-104397 GCA_032468055.1 Acrochordus granulatus | reverse complement strand
TTTATTCTGTAAAAACAATAGTTTTTTTGTTTTTTTTCCTTTTTTTTGTACAGTAAACTTTTCAACTACAAACCTTGAGTACGCAAAAGATGGTCCAAAGACAAGCATAACAAGGGTTGATAAAACCGGACTAAACCCATATGTCTTCACAATAAAAGCTGGCATTAAAAAATAAATAAAATTCTCTATTCTCACAATAGCAACAATAATGTACACAGAATAATGGATTCTGGAATGCTTACTTACTAGTCTAGATCTAGTTCTGAGAGTAGAAAAAAAACAGAAAAATGACAGGTTTTTTTCCCCTTTTTGTTTTTAAGCTTTTCAGTATAATTGTTATTCTTATATTTTAACTGGATGTTTTGGCTTTGTTTCCCATTGGCCTTTTGGGATCACAATTAAGCTTAAAGATGGAAGGCATCCAAAAAACACATGAAGTTCAAATTTATTTTGGTGCCTGAAAAAAACTTCCTTGTTATTCTTCTAAAAAAACACAAAAGACTTTCACTAACTCCACATATAGGAACTAAGTTAGAGAAATTTACGTTACGTCATGATCTTGAAAAGGATTAAGAGTATAGCTAGCTAGATATTTCTAATAAGGAAAGGTACTTTCTTACAATTATTGACTTTTTTATAATGATAATAAATCAAGTACATTTTGTTAGGTTTTAAAACCAGAGATGGCCAACTTCTGTACTCTTCGTGGGTAGGGAGCAATTTAATTTCCAGACAGAAGTTAAAAGTGGATTGTGGGAATATTTTTGCCCCTGTAAAATTCAATGTTCTATAAATGTGATGGAATCTTGATTCTGGACTTCATACTTTGGAGTTCCACATTGCTCTACATATAAAATATGTACATTTACATAATGCATACAAAACCCAAGGAGAGATGGAGGATCTTTTTCTTACAAGCTGAAAATACGTTTCCCCCCCCTTTTCCCTAAAAATGAAAGTGTGAGCAAATCTTTTATCATATCTAAAAAAAGCAGGATGTCAGTGAGGAGAAAGTTGCTTAAGAAAACAAAAGTTCATAGGCTGCTAGTTGGCCATCTTTGTTTTTAAACCCTTTTTAAAGAAACGCAGAACAACAAATGGATAAAGGGTAATTTAAACAGTCATGATTTGTAAGCAGAAGAGAGATCCTCATGACTTTTTATGAGAGGGCATTTATTTCTAAGCATTTAATTTTTATTCTTTTTTGTTCTCGAAGAGGCAATTTTTAAGATTTGATTTTAAAATTTAGAGATTTTTGCCCTTCTTTTTCTGTAAAAAAAAGTATCGAAAAATGGCCATCGTCAGGATGGGTCTTGCTTGAAAACAGCCTTTTTGCGCAATTAAATAAAATGACATTTAGAAAAGAACCTTGTGGGATGGGGGGTGGGGGGAATGACGACGAAAGTTGCTGCTGAGAACAGAATGGGTAGGAATGTGACTAAATGTGCATACAAACATATATGCTGCTGATGAAGAGATGTGCTGACTTCAATCAAATCCAAGAATATTAGACAACCAAACATGTGACCTTCTTGTGTCTTCCCTTAATATGCAGCAGTCAATATGTTGGTTAAGTCTAGGGAGAAATAAGAAGACAGAGAGGAATCACCTTTTCAGACTGAAATGATTCCACCAACACTGGAGACATTCATACTAAAGAAATCTCTAATAAGTTAGGAACAAGCCAGAACCCAAATTCAGGATACCAAAATAAACTGTAGCTTGTTTGAGTCAATTCCTGGTTTGTTTCTCCCTGTTCCTTCTGACAGTATCCAGAGAGATGGGGAGAACACAAAGCAAACCCAAGATAAGCCAGGATTCCCAAGTTCAGATATAACAAGACATAGTTAATACAAGTCATGATTTGTAAAAACACCTAGCTAAGGTTTAAGTAGATTAGTTAAATGAGCAACTTATCAGAACACTCCAACATGCCAGGGAAATATCTGAAATTCGATTTTTAAGAAGTGGTGGGAAGCTACTAGGAGAGGAATGGAACTATCCAAGGTGCCCACAAGAACAAGCCAATGCAGCTGTGTGCAGTGGCATGTTCATAATCTATTCAGGACACCTGGACATTCCTCTTAATGGGTAAAACATGACTTCTTCACCAGTTCACCCAGAGACCACAGCTGAGAGGCTGAAAACATCCTTCAACTTGGGAGGTGTTTTTTGAAAGCAAAAACAATCCAATACATTCAGGTTTCTGAAACCTAACCCCTTTCAATAAATCTAGTTAAAGAAACCTATGGGAAAATCTTCCTTTTTGGTGCAATCACTGTCCTGAGCATATCATCGCACTATTCTGCCACTCAGCCTAGCCTGCCTTTCTATCTTCTCTACCTCAGTGTTTCTAAGATGTGTTGAGGGTGCCCCTATTCGATGACAAAAACTGTATGTCCAGTAGCCAGGTTGGCTGAAGGATGTGGAGGTTAAAGCCTGCAGTAAACTGTACTGGGCTGAAAAAGACCAGTGGATCTCCCTCATGTAGTTATTTGAAATCACACAGCTTCTGAAGGAATCCTAAGGCTTACCCCTTCACTAGTTTTCTGCAAGTCTGAAGAAGTATTTCGTGTGTCGTTGCCTGCTTCGCCGGCATCAGAGCTGCTTTTATTTTCTTCCTCTTTGCAATCCTTATCATCTTCATCTCCGGGAGATTTCCTTGACTGCTTGGAAGATTTCTAGGGGCATCCATCAAGAAAAGAAATGAAAAAGAAACCCATTTTTCCCCCAAGCTATATAGCTTAGTATGAAAAACTGTGATGTTTGATAAGAGTGTCAAGATAACTATTCTTGGGTCTAAACACATATGCATTGGCTTGTTTCCTGGGACAGTAAAGGAGTTTTCAGTTGTTCCATACTTTCCCTTCCTAAATGCTTCCCTCCTCCTCTTAGATTTACAGAACTGTTTGTTCCTTTTCATATACACGCTGTTATTTACATATATAATTGCACTTACCATTTCCTAAAGTTTAAATCTGTCAAGAACTGTGTGTGTTACACAGAGAAGGAGGGAGATGAAGATTGGAAGATAAGTTAGGATTGTGAAGTGGCCAACCTTAACCTTTGTTAATGGAGTTGGGGTTTCAACAAGTTACAGAACAATTTTGGAAAGCAGATTTTGAAAATTCATCCTCGATTTACAGGCAGCTAGGAAAGGTTCTGCAGACCAACATAGCTGCAGACAATGATTAAGAGCTTCATGAATTACCTTTGAAGTGTAAGATTTTTTCCGTTTTGAGCCCGCTTTTTCATTCTTCCTTTTGCCCTTCCCATCTTCTTCTACCCGATCACCTTCCTCCTCACTGCTGGCATCTGCCGTGTTCCCTCCTTCGCCTTCCGTTTCTGATGAGCTCTGTTGCTGAATAGCCTTGGGAGCAAAGCCAATAATTAGATCTCACCTAGGTTTGCTTGCTTCAGAGCAAGAACGTGACGAGAGACTGTTGATGGCCCAACAGTTCTGTCCAAGTGAATGCAAGCAGCCTTCGATCTAGCCAAAGCAGACATGCACTTCATATAATAAATGAATAAGTAAATGCATGAGTGTAAACTACATCCCACACTGAAAGCTAAATTCTGCCATATACAGGTAGTTCTTGGCATGCAAATGTAATAGGGCCTGCCCATTACAGTTATAAATCATGACAATCATAACCGACCGGCCTGATTTTACATTTTTGAAGCAATTTTATGTAGATCATAGCAGTTGGTAAGTGAATCTGCAGTTGTTAAGTCCTTGCTTGCTATGGGGTATTTATTTTCTGAAAACTAGAATTAAACATTGGTTTTCAGCAAAAACGTTGTAAGTCATGGTCATGTGACTGCAGGATGCTGAAAGAGCCATACATGTGGGCTGGTTGCTGAGCACTTGAAATGTGATCCTATAATCATGGGGGGAGAATGGCCAGTGAAACTTTGGAACTGGGCGTAAATATCTTTTCGGGGTGGTCCATCGTAGATTTGGCTGGTTGCTAAGTGACCAGTCATAAGTCGAGAACTACCTTATATCAATGATGCAAACTGAAGAAGGTGCATGCTTTCCCTAATGTCATAAATCTACTATGATCCTTACACACAATGGGTGGTAGATAACATGATGTCAGGTAAGATCCTTTCCCCAGTTGTACCAATACTACTTAGTCACCTTTGTGGCTTTTTATTCACATTGCTTAGGGAAAAATTCACAAGAGAATGGCCTGAAAACCAAAGATTTGGCTGCACAAACCTTTCTGTCCTCAATCACATATTGACAATAGGAAGAGGTGGGTGTGAAAGAAAGAAAAAGAAGCCCATTTTACCTGGTATCCAGTAAACTTGACACCGGGGTTGTTTTCTATTTCCCACAGGCCTTCATTAAACCCTTTTCGTTTGTTTGATTTTCCAAACTTGTCTTTATACTCTTTATAAGGGAAGAGGTCTTTAGGCCCCAAAAATGCACTGTATTTGAATAAAGGAAAGTCAAATGAAAGAGCAAATTATAATCCATATTTGTTACAGAAACCTGTTATTCATTAGCTAGAGAAAAATGGCAATTAAATCCCCTTCAGTTGGATAGACTCTGACTGGGACTCAGTTCAGATATCACATCAGACTCTGTTATTTGAACTCTACCTCATCACTTAATCCATGAAAGATGAGCCATTTGGTAGCCTCCAGAAGAAAAAATATAATATCTGCCACAGTAACTACCTTTACTGCATTTTGAACACTCCATGTATATCCTGTGACCGACAACCAACATGGCCATGCTGACTGGGATTGATACTCTCAGCAGATACAAAGACAGGTGTCAGTGGAGAAGACCCAAGGAAACCTTAACCATATTAGAATGCTAGTGGGATGGAAAGCCAAAGGCTTCCATAAGCTGAGTTTGATTCCTGGTGACTTCACAAGCACATTCTCGTAGGGTTTTGGAAATAATATGAAAGTGGCTTGCCCCTGCTTTCTTCTATGATTGCAGCCCTGGGATTCCCTGTCATTCAAGTCCCAACCAGATAAGAGTTTGAGATTAGCTAAAGTTCTCCTCTTCTGTGATCCCAGTTTGTAAGGGATGACAATCTTCACTGAGAGTAAAACTTACTTAAACAACCACTGTGGCCCTCCAAACCAGGCTAGATCCACAAAGAGAGCCCATGTTCGCTACAGCAGCATCTCAATTAACCCTGGGACCCCCTGCTTACAAGTTGACATAATTGCCAACTGCTGATATAACACAATCAAATTTGGCCCAGAATATGAGTTAGTTGTGTCACCCCATTAACACAGGATAGTGAATGACTTGGTCTAATCCTTGCTAGTATAGATGCTGTTGATTTGCAAGACATTTTCAGTAGGATCTATATGTTCCTTTACCCCAGAATTTCACAAATTATGTCTTGGGGACATGAATTGATACGACATCTTGAATTACTGCATAATTTGTACATTAGCTCCTATGGTGTCACTTAGCCACAGTCTTCTCGGTTGTTCGTTCATTTCTTTGTTGCCACCAGCTGACATTACTAAAAGACTGACATCTTAGCTGTTGCTAAAAATGCAGAACATATGCTGCAATTGCCTGCAGACAAACTGTGCTCTCATCAACCTAACAGAGAGAAATGCATTTCCTATGTACGTGTGACTCACCGTTTCTCTTCCCGTAAACAATCTGCAGTTCTCTTACCGTCAAAAGTTGAGGAGGACCTGCCCTCCTGTGGTGGAGAGACAGAAGGCATTTGCCAACGGGCTGCAACACATCGGTCCATCACCAATGATGTGGTGTTCGTATCACCACTTTGGCTAGGAAGGCATTGCAAATGTCCTTGACCCCCTGCCCTTATGCACCGGTTATTCAACAGTGAGGAGAACATTATCCACACATACCCATATTATTCTTTATACATTTTTAGAAGACAGAAAAGGGGGAAGCCATCTCCATCTTCAATCAAGAATAATTGTCTAAGTATATGGCTTTATGGCATATGAAGATTTTCTCCAATTCTGGCTAAATCATTCCTCTAACATGTAATACAGCTTCTTTTTTTTTTTCCATCCAAGGGAACCCGGGATCTGGCTTACCCTGAAGGAGATTTGTGTTATGCTGGCTGTTTGGTCTCACGTGCAGAGAAACAACAGTTGGAGAGCTCCAAGTTTTGCACTTTGGACTGCTCTCCAAAAACTTATTCTTGGCATCTTGTGGGTTGTTTGTCTGTTTGTTTTTTTGCCTTCCATTAAATTGTATCTAATTCTTGGAGGCTGCCTGCAGTTTTCTTGGTGAGGTTTTGACATTCCTAGGGTTGAGAAAAAATAACTGGCCCAAGGTTCCTCAATGGCTTTGTGCCCAAGGTGGGACTCGGATCCACAGCTAGAACTTGATGCCTTCACTACTACACCAAACTGGCTCTCCTGGCATTTTGCTGGTCGTTTGGGATAATACATTCTGCTGAATCTGTTCAGTTGCAGATCAAAGATGGAACATACTCTTGCAAAGGCACAAGGTCCATCCTAATGAAAGGGTTTTATGGAATCCTGGTTTACTCAACATGGCCTCTGAGAACTTCTTTAAGGTTATATGACACATGAGAATACTGCTTCTTCAGAAGAGGCAGCTGAGAAACACTCCACCTTCAAGCTCAATCTACACAGCTTCCATATGTGAGGACTTCAGAGTCCCCCAGCTTCTACAGCCATGGCTGAGAATTTTGGAAAGGCTCACATCTGGAGTCTGCCCAGGCTGAAGAAGGCTGCTCCAGCTCAATCAAAATTACATATCTTGCCTTGATGGTATCGTGATTGGTGAGCTGTGTTTATTTGGTGACTCATATGACCCAGTCCACTCTTGCCAATCAAGTCCTATATGAAAGTGTCTCCTAAACCGCTGCCAAGGAAACAGTGGTGACTCCTCAGGCAGAGAACCAAACCAAGCCACGAATGCTGCAAAAAGCAGAACTATGGTTGATGCTGTTCTCGAGGACCCCTATCCCTCTTTGATCTTTTCCTTTATCAGAAAAGTTATTTTTATGACTTTGTACGTAAGGGCTGCTTTCACACTCGACTTCTGTATTGCTGCACTTCAGAGGAGGAGAGTTGGATTAGTGTCGGATTGCAAAAATCAGGATTCTAGTAGCATCTTTTCTGACGTGAAAAGGCATAAGCTTTCATGACCTCCAGCTCACTTCATCCGATGCAATCAGATTACTGTAAATGCATGTTTTTTCCTTAAGTAATAAAAGTGACCAAGATTTTTCTACACTGTTTATTTGAAGTCTCATTCAATGCTCCTCCCCTCAGTGTGTTAAATTTCCCAGATCTGAAGGTTTGACCCACCGAATTAATGCATATCCTCTTAATTGCCCTCTGTCTTTTCAGATGGGGAGAGGAGAAGAAGAGCTATAATTACAGGTTTCCTTGCGTTATTTTTGCCTTTCATATGTTATCATGAAAAATGGAAAATACCGCAGTTGCAGGAAACAGGTCATTAAGATCTCCCCCTTTTGGGAAGAGAAGTGACCTGGTGACAATTAAGGAAAGATTACTCAAGGAGTCAATTAGGCAGCTAATAATTATAACCCCTCCTCCAACATTTAGCAAACAGCAAAAACATGAACTTTTGTGGCAGCTGCAATCCAGTCTGAGAACACAGCAAAGAAGAAACCTTTGTAAACCTGCAGATCTGCAAAATATTATCAAACCTGAAATGTTTCAAGCTCATTTGTGTTTAAAGCAGCTGCTGCAATCTCTGATTGTTTTCCAACAAGTTTGGAGGAATTCTGAGCTCAAAACAGCCCTGCCTTGTGATAGATGATCAGAACATTTCCAATAATCCCAAAAGAGCCCCTTTCTAACATGGAACACATAATAGGATGTGCAAAACGTCCAATAGTCATTGACTTGCAACTGTACTAGAGCTTGCCCATCATAGTCATAAGTTGTGATGGTCACAAAGCATGTGACAGACCTGATTTTACGATCTTTTTTGCATCAGTTGTTAAGCAAATGCTATGGTAGTTTAGCAAATGCCACAAGCATTAAGCAATCCAATTGTTTGCTATGGACTGGTTTTGCTGAAAACCAGCAGTAAATGTTGATTCCATACGCAAATCGTCATCAAACCACAGGACTCTGCAAACTGTCATAAAAGTGGGTTAGTTGCCATCAGAACTTTGGAATCTGGTCATAAGTACCCCTGTGGAGGTCCACTGTAACTTCAAACAGTCTCCAAGCAACCATCATAAGTCAAGGACTACCTATATTCACAATTTTTGGCACATCCTAATATGAAGAAGACGCATAAACACTAGAGGCCCCTAAAATATCTACAGGAGTTGTCCACTTACGTTTCATGAGTCCCAAAAAAGAAGATGGGGTATTTATTTGCTGGAGGCTTCACGGCTCCCTCGGGGAGTTCATCAATCTGTCAGCAAAAGAGAAAGTATGATCCATCAATAAATGCCCAATGAGTCTGATAATAAAAAAAATCATACCATTCAAAGACAACGGGAAGGACTTTTCAGGTGCAGGTTTAGTGTATTTTCAGGCACTGGGTGCTGAGATTGAGAGCCAGTTGGGTGTAGCAGCAAAGGTGCTGGGTTAAAAACTGGGAGACTGTGAATTGTAGCCCTTCCTTGCACGCAAAAGCCAGCTGAGTGCCTTTGGACCAGTCCTCCTCTCTCAGTGCAACCCATTTCACAAGGATGTTGTGGGGAAACAGGAAGCGGGAGAATCAGGTTATGAATGCCGCCTTGAGTTGACCAGAAAACAAAGATGGGACAAAAATTGAATAAATATGTAAGATCCTGTTATTCTACCCTACAACAGTGAAGGGCATTCCTGGAATCCCTGCCGTGGCTGTTTCTTGATCTGGTCTATTTCGCAGGGGTAGCATCCATCTTGAACGCCTGTTCAAGTTTCTCTCTGCCCCATCTAAACAACATCAAGGCAGGATTACTTTTAAGTTTCTTTCTCCTGTTTCCCTTTTTCTCAGCATTGTGTAATCTTTTTTCCAGATTCCTTCTTAGCAGCTCACCACGGTCAGCTCCACATCTTTCACGAGGGCAGAGCTTCAATGGATGGTCATGGCCACCATCTTGTCTTCTCTGAATCCCTCTCCAGCCATCTCTGTCTTGAGCAGGCCTTCTCTTGATGTCTTAATGGGATGGGATACAGGGGTCCTTATGGAGCCCTACTCTGCACTGTATAGACCAGTACTTTTCGAACTTGGCACCTTTAAGGTATGTGGACCTCCACTCCATAATCCCCTAGCCATCACCGGGAATTGAAGTCCACACATTTTACAATAGCCAAGTTTGAAAAAACACTGGTATAGACCTTTATGGTGAATAACAAGCAGTATGAATTGGGCCTTCAAGAGAAAAGGTGCCAAATAAAAAGGCTTCCTATAGGATAAATTATAAGGTGTGGTGGTCTAGTGTTTTAAGAGTCTGGGCTTGTCGGCTGGAAGGTTGGTATCCCGAGTTCGAAACCCAGGCACCATATAATGGGGTGAGCTGCTGTTACTTGCTCCAGCTCCTGCCGACTTAGCCATTCAAAAACATGCAAAAATGCAAGTCAAGAGGTACCACCTGAATCGGTGGAAAGATAACAGTGTTCCGTGTGCCTCGCATCTAGTCATGCTGGCCACATAACTACGGAAGTGTCTTTGGACAAATGCTGGCTCTTTGGCTATGAACAGAGATGAGAACTGCCCCGTAGAGTTGGACATGACCGAAAGGGGAAACCGACCTTTTCAATTCATACATCCCATTGGGTTGTTGTGAAGCTCAGGGACAAGGGTGTGCAGCCCCATTCCGAATGCTTATGGAAAAGGCTGAACTGTATAATTGCTAGGAAATGATTAAGGACTAAGTAATATATTTGTGGCATGTTGTTTACTCCCAAAATAATTGCTGATGCATAGAAAGGAGAGGAAATTTTCTATGGCTTGGTGTTCTTAAAGGTGTTTTGTTACAAACAGCAAGCAGCCATTTGCTCACTGGTCTGGCATAAAAATAATATGATATGATTGCTTAACAACAAAACTGCAGCAGTTACTATACCCAGCACTACAATCAGAAAGTAAGTGAGAAGTCTCCCACACAAGGGCTGGAATTTTGCTCTTTAAAAAAAGATAGCCCACAGTCCAAAGATACAATTAAAATGCTTCTTGCAAAATTTTATTCCATTTTTACAATGGCAAGCTCTTCTTCTTTTTTCCCTTGGCAGATTCACTAAGGGTAGTCCTAAGAAGGTTTCATTCAAAAAGAATGTTTTTAATAAGCAGGACCGTGCTTACTAAATTGGCTCATTATTTATTTATTTAAAAGGCTAGTGTGGCCCAGAGTGTATCACAAGCACAAAACAATAAACACAGTAAAAAGCATAAAAACCACCACCAAACCCCCGCCAAGCAAACAAATCCTTCCTATTGTCCCAAGCACAACATCGTTCCGTATATCCATCAAACTGCAGACCACTAGTAGAAAAAAATATTTGCAGCTCAGGGTTGAATTGTGGAGTCCTTGATGCTTCCTGAGTTTGTTTCCTTGCAGATGTTTCATTACCCATCTAGTAACATCTTCAGTTCTAAAAAGATGTGAGATTTGCTCTCTCTTTGCAAAGACAAAGATGTTACCTAATTGGGTAACAATTTCTTGCACTTGCAAGAAAACAAGCAAGCTCAGAGAGCATCAAGGACTCTACAAACTCTAAGTTTCCATCCTCACACTACTCCACAGCTTGTGGGAAAGTAACTCCAAGTTTGTGGGAAAAAACAGAACTTCACAGCCTTTTGGAAAGCCAGGAGCATAGGGACCTGCCCGATCTAATGGGAAGGGTGTTCCAAAGGGCAGGATTTAGGGGGGAAAAACCCTCCACCAATCTCATGGGTACTGACATTTAAATAAACATCCACCAGGAACACCCTTTCATCTGATTCACTGGGGAAAATCAATGTTAACAACACTGAAGAATTAAGCACCTGCTTCTTTTAAATTTTGTTGTTCCCGGTCTTAGAAAGGATGACTGCCCTGCCACGATTGTACAACAGAAGCCAAGATGCTATCGGGTGTGTTTATAATGTCATTAGGCAAAAGACACACACTTTGTGTTTTCGCAACCCCTTTGTGAAGTTCTAGAATTTCAGGATCAGTCATGTTGGTTGGGACATTCCAAGTCTCAGCATCCTACTGGAGACCAGACTAGAGAAATACTGTTCTCTTCACCCTTCCCACTGCAGTTAAATGGTGTGTGTAGGCACAGGCAAAGACAGCTGATGTCCCTTTGTATCAGCGACACTGGAAACTGGAGGATGGGAAGAGAGCGCGTGATGGGGGAAGATGGTGGAACTGCCAATCAAAGCATGGCAATGCAAGACCCTCCTCCATTGTAATATAAATTTGGAGGAAGGGCTCTGCACCATCACCGTTTGAGTTGACATTTCTCCTGCCCAATCATCACAGGAAAGCAACCGGCCAAGCTCTCCTGAGACAAGCACCGATTCCTAGTAAAACAGAAAACAAAACGTGGCTCGTCTTATGCAAGCATGGACGCAGCTCGGGATCTGCCCTTTGCGAGCTGTATCCTTTCAACACGAAGAGGAATTCCACTCTGACATTAATTCCTCTTCGAATCAGCTAAAAAAGAAAATGAACAATTAGAGCACATGCTTCTTTCTCCACCACCACCACCCCCTGGCTGGCATATTGGCTGCCCTCTGCACAATCGTCACGTTATTCCCCATAGCTACATTGGCAATTTTTCTCCCTGGCAGTAGGACCCAAAGGGAAAAGAAAGAGGGAGGGGAAAATACCCATTCAACCCCCTCCAATGCTGAGATCCAGGAACAAAGGAGGGATGGGACGGCAACGTCTGCTCACCCCTGCCACATGATAGCCCCCACACTGCTGGTTGCTTTGGGAAGAAAACAAACTACTGCTGAAGTGCTGGCTGTAACAAAACCCCACCAGCGGGCTAGACTTGGCACCAAGCAGCAAAATTCTCTTTGTTGGCTCTTCCCTAGTACATCAAGACCCCTTCTTCCCCACCATTTGGGAATATAATAGCCTTTATCTAACAGATGCTGAAGAAACAGAGCTTTTGCTGCTTAAGCGAGGAATGGGTGTTAAGATTAGGAGGATTGGAAAGGGAAGGTAGTTTATGAAATCCACAGTAGGATTAGGATTTAGCTGTAGCCTAGGCTGCTGCAATACAAGACAATGTGGTGAGCAATATGCAAGTGATCCTCTGGATCTCTGGCTGGTAACTTTCCAGACAACCACTAGATGCCACCTGAGAGTTAAGGCGTCGACATCCTTTTGCTGCTATCCCATGGTCACCTGCATTTTGAGGTGACCATCATTTGATAACCAACAATAGACAAAATAAGGGTGTGTAATGCAGGTGAAATGAAATGGGACTTGGTCTTCAAGATTATCCTGACTTTTCTATATGTATGTAAAAAAACTATTCTGTTTTTCTTTCTTTGAAAGTTTTTATTGAATTTGATATAACTTGCAAGTCCCTTTTTGCTCTTTTTCTTGGTTGTGCTTTCATATATTTATTTATTAAATTTGTATGCTGCCGAAATCCGGAGACTTAATATATACATTAAACATATTTTTTAAAAAACAAAATAATTCTTTATTATTATTTTACATTAACTGATCTGGGAATACTTATCTATGGAAATTAAAAAAAACACCAATATGTTTAGAGGGCATTAATGGAAGTAATGTGAGATCAAAGTGTTGGAATATTCTTAGATGAACAGGGCAGAAGAAGGCCTTTGAGACCAATAGGAAAAGTTGGGAAGTTTCCCCTCTGGCAAATATCTAGATTTTAGAGCAATGCTTCAGTCATAATTAGATTTCTTCCATCCTTATAGAGGGGCAACAGGATTGATCACAGAATCAAAAGAATGGACAAGTCTCCAAAGATATCTATCACAAGAGTCAAGTCTCTCTGCAGAAGCTTCGTGGACTAGCCCACCCTGAGCAACTTTGCATAACAAGTCAAGTCCTAATCTATTCCAACTCTTTGAAGCGTAATTATGCTAGATATACCTAGAAGCATCAGAAAATACCTTCAGTAGAGATGGAGTAGATTAGGAAATTGTAGATTTCAAACTGAGATTTTTTTTCAACCATTCTGGAGATGCCAAAACCTTAAGGAGTAGAATGGAAGTAGAAGTTGGGAATGATTATGATCCTGTTTTATAGCGTCTGTTGTCCTTAGGGTATAATTTTTGGGATCTACTATTCTATTGGTTTGGCTATTTACTATTTATTATTGCTGTAATAATTCATAGCGATGATTAACTAATAACTGGGTAGCTAATTTTAAATTATACTTATTAATAATTTATGTACAACAGTTATTTTTTTCTAAAATATTACATAAATGTGTGGTTTTTGCTTTTTATCAGTTACTCTTAATTTTGAAATAGAACAAATACATTTTTTAAGAACATACATTACTAAGTATATAAAACTGCTACTAACTCCCAGCAGCTCCTACTCCCCCTTTTTTCTTAAATGGCATTAGATTTATTGATGTAACTTTCTATCTTTATCACTTGCTCACACAATTTCCTGGTATATTTCTCTATGAAAGGAAACATTAGGCCCTCTAGATTAATCAGCTAAAGTACTGTGATTAGTTAGCACCAATTAATCAGGCTAAATCATTAAAAACAGGGTAGAGAGTATACATTCTGTTGTATTACTGCAACTCAGAGTTAACAAACAGTATTTTCTTTTAATAACAAACAGCCTTGGTTGACTATAGTACAAGTTACATTTCCATCAGTGTAGCTCAGGAGTTATATAGATATTTATATGGATACAACTGAATAATTAATTAACTGATTTAAAAATGTGATGAATAGTTAACTATAAATTCTGCTTCAGGTGAGGGTCTGTAATCCTCAGACTAATGCTCTCTTTGAAAAAGAAAGTCAGGAGGGTATTAGGATAATATTTTGGCTGTGAAGAACAGCAGTAAAGGCCAATGATACATCGGAGTTGTCTCAAGTATCCTGATTTTCTGACCTCTTCTCAACTAGGTGGTTCACATAATCTACAGTGTACTTTCACTTTAATAATTCCACCTTAGTCTCTTCTTTATAGAGTTTTTCTTTGACACCCATGGCAGAGATTCATCTTGGAAAACACCTTCTATGAATGTACAGCCAAGACATACACACACTCTCAGAAGCATCAAATAATCTTATTAGAACCAGCTACTTTTGTTTCTAATTAACTTTGCCATCTTTGAATCTAAGTCTCCCAATTTAGTTTATTCTTAGTTTAGTTTATTGACTTGTTTATTCTGACAGCAACATTTGACATCTATTCTCTGAGTAAGTTTTAAAAGCTTAAGTCTAAGAGCTTTAAAAAAGGCAAATACAAAAGTAGAGTTTATAGCCTTGGAATTCTCATTTCTGGAAACTTACCATAGACTTTTCCCCAATTTGCAGGATTTTATGTTGCCAAGCTAGCAATGACCATGCTATCTATTTATGGATATTCAAAATTCTATTCCCTCCAAATGTAGTCACCAAGTTGGAGAAGCTTTGACCCAGAGTTTGTAGGTTGTTCTTGACAATACATCCACAAACTGGCAGTAAACTTTGAAGTTAGTCTTTCCAATTTCTTGGGGTGGAAGGTGTTCCCCTTAAATCTGACTTATTCAAAACTTGACAAGATCCAGCAATACAGGCACAGAAAGCTTACAAACTAAATAAGATTCCATTTCCCCTCCTGTCTATATTTTACATAACTCTCTTTTTGTTAATTCAACTCTGTATACTTTACAGTCTCATATTTTCCTTGACAACTGTATTAGCTTCTGGGGACTTTTATGTGGATTCCAGTCTATACTGCTAAGTTGGCTTACTGCCACTATTAAATGAAGTATGCATATAACCAGAGCCTTGTTACTCTTGACTTGCATGAAACAGAGAGAAAAGGAAGCAATTATATCAAGAAGTTTTGTCTCAGGAGCCAAATTAACGAGCATGGTTATCAACAGCTCCCAGTACAATTCTAGTAATGAAGAAAAAAGAGTTAATCTAGGGTGCTAGACAAGTCTGTTGGCCATTAGCAACATAAGGAGATTCTAGCAGTGGGCAGGCAGGTTGCCTTTGAATTATAACTATTTTTGCCATAAGATTTTCCCTAAGGATAAACTTTCTGAGACAGATCACAGTTCCTTAAATAGGAAATCGTAAGCTAAGGATACACCGCCTCATCCTGCTACATGAAGTTGAAGTATAAATGGTTAGAATTCCAAGATAGCATGGAATACAAGAAGATGTCAAGTTGGAAAATGGCTTACAGTAATACTTTCTGTATCCAAATCTGATCCTTCCCAAATGCATTGAGAATACAGACATACTGATCATATTTTTCCTTTAGGGAAATAAGCAACATTATGCAGAATGCCTGTAGAATGAATGGATTAAATGCCAAACAAATACTGGAAGGAAGAATGAATGGGCTGAGAAGTCTGAGAAAACTGTGGTTGGACCGAGTTGATTTGAATTTAAAAAAGAGAGACAGGAGAAGTTTATAGAACAAAAGGCCATATATGAAACACTGTACAGCATTATCCAACGTTATGTGTAGAAGCAGGAGTGGCTCACAAGGATAGAAGAGTTTTGACAGGTGTAATGAATGGAGTTGCTATGAACCAGATTGCTGCTTTTCTTCTCACCTCTTGTCTTTAATTTCCTTTGCTTACAATAGCCCACTTTCCGCCTCTCAGAATCCGTATACCGCTGTTTCTCAAACTCAGCAACTTTAAGATGTGTGAACTTTAATTCCCACAACTGGCGTTGCTGAAGAGTGGAGAATTCTGGGCGCTAGAGTCTATATTCCTTAAAGTTGCTGAAGTTGAGAAACACTGCCCTATGCTGATTGGGAATTCTGAGAATTGCAGTCCTCAAAAATCTAGAGGGTTCCAGATTAGGGATAACTGCTCTATTGCCAAGCAGTACAGAGGAAAAATAAATCATTATTCCAGCAACGTTAATATGCAGAGCAGCTCTTCTGCCAAGCAATGGACTTCAACAGATACCAGACCACCCATGCTAACTTTCAATAGCAGTTTCAGTTCTAGATTGTTTGGCCTGTTCCCAATTCTTTTGGGAAATAAAAAAATACTTTTTTTTCATAAATTGCATGATTAGATTATCCACTCCCCAAATCAGGTCACATACCCACTGTGTTTCATACAGAACAATTTAATTGAGTGAATCTCATGTAAGACAATAACTGTTCCATACCACAATTAAGATCTATTTTGTCATCTGTGCGTCCTTCTTCCCACTGTTTAGTGTAAAAGCACATACTCAATGTACATCCATTTTTCCAAATTACCATTAAATACAACACTTGTCAGTTGGAGAACATCCTGACCAAAATTAATCTGAGTTCTTTATTCGTAACAATAAGTTCCACTAATTACTTGAGTACATACTTAGGGATCAAGGTGGAAGTCTAGATATCTATATAGATAATTTATTGAAGGTATAAAATATCAGCTTTACAAGTTATTTATTAAGAAAGAGGTAGAGAAGGGAGAGGAGAAAGGTCTTTTCCCATTGAAATCAATGGAGAGTTCTTCCAATTCTTAGAGAAACTAAGGCAAAGGGAGTAATCACAGAGATTGCAATACTTTTTTTCTCTCATTCACCTTGTCTAATTCACCTTGTCTCATTCACCTTGTCACCCTCCTAGCACCCCAAGACTTATCTCCAAAATCAATGGCAAAATGACCACATTTCAAAAGCATGCTTTGGTTTTTCCTCTATGGTTAAAGAACATTGACCTTCTGCTCCCATTCCTAGCCCCACCTTTAAACTTTACAAATCTCTCTCACCAAGTCTAACATCTGCTTAAAAAATAGCAATATAGGGCTATATCCCTAGACTTTAAAGGGAGAAATGCTTCCAGTGGTCTTCTACTGACATTTCCTTCCTTAAACCTTGAAACAAGGACAACCTAGCCCTTTTGAAGACATTATTGTCTCATGAGATCATGAGTCTCATGAGATTTTGATTGAGATCACATTGCCAGAGGACTAGCTGTGGGCCTTGGAAAGGTTAAGGGCTGAGTTGGGCTTCAAATACTATCTTATGCTTGATCTAGTGATTACATTTTCTACTGCATATCACTGCCGAAATGGAGAAACCACACATAATGAGAAATGTAGAGGTATCTGGAGGTCTGTAGATATTACAGTTATACAGTTTTCTGAAACATTACTTCACATTCCATTCCTCTCTTTTACATGCGCACACACAAATCCACAATATGAAAAAAGGCTGTACCTAGTTCTAATATACCTGCTGCATGAAGAAAAAATAAGAAGAAAATATTATTTTTATAAATTATGAAGAATAGGTTTCCTGAACCTTGAGACTTCCCAGTATGTTGGCATTACAATTACCAGAATTCTCTGCACTCTGAGAACTGTAGCTGCAATAGGGCCCAACTAATAAAAATGATTTATCATCACTATAATTATTTCTGGGATATCAGCTATTTTTTGAAAGCTACAGAACATCTCATTCTTACAGACAAATTTCAAAGACTTGCAGAAGGGTCTCAGAAAAGAAGCCAAGGATTGTACTCAATTGGCTTAGAAGGCAAGAAGTAGAATAATGAATCTGATTTACACTGAGAAATGTTCTGGTTGAAGGTTAAGAAAAACTTCCTAACGATAAGAGCAGTTTGACAGAGTCAATAATCCAGTGCATTATTGGGCTTCTCTTTGCTGGATTGATGGAGGAGGAGGGGGAGGAGAAGGAAGAAGAAAAAGAGGAAGATGAACTACTTAAGCAGAAGTTAGATAGATATCCCCTGAAGAGGCTTTGAGTTGGATTCCTGCACTAACCAGGTGGAGTAGTTTGGTTCTGCTAACTCCATGGTTCTTTGGGGAAAGTGGACTGCATTTTGGGCAACCTGATGGTTTGGATCCCAATTCCATTGGCCCAGAGGAAGCATGGCCTTCAGCAAGACAATGAAATCCAAAATATGTGGATGGCATCAGGCACCTATCTCTGCTTTAGAGGTACTGTGTTTTGGAAGCTCAGGGGAAAGGAATTTCCAAAATTTTCAAGCAATTGTTTTTCTTGGCTTCGGTCCAGAAAAGGCTTTTCAAGATTGCTGTTCACTTTGTGTGTTTTAGCAGTTGCACTAAACTTCTGTCCTACAAATTGCAGCAAAATTTGTTGTTGTTCAGTCACGCAGTCGTGTCCAACTCTTCGCGACCCCATGGACTGCACAATGCCAGGCCCGCCTGTCCTGCACTGCCTCCCAGTCTTCCCAAGCCCGTCACATTGACTGTGCTGTCTATCCACCTCATCCTCTGCCGTCCCCTCCTCCGCTTCCCTTCAATCCTTCCCAGCATCACAGTCTTTTCTAATGAGTCCTCCCAGCGCATTATGTAGCCAAAGTACTTGAGCTTCAGCTTCAATATCTGTCCCTCCAAAGAGCAACCAGGGTTGATTTCCTGTAGGATTGACTGGTTTGATCTCCTTGCCGTCCAAGGGACCCTCAAGAGTCTTCTCCAGCAC
>JANHZU010003164.1:33763-56940 GCA_032468055.1 Acrochordus granulatus | reverse complement strand
TACTTTACATTAAAAGAAGGAAATTGAATGAGCAGCAGAGAGGTGGGCATATGAATTGTGTAGCGTGGACTTCTACCTTGACTCAGGTCAAATCTAAAAGGATGTCACTCAGGCCAATCAGTTTATAGTGAATGACATTTGGTAATGAAGCCTCTGCCACCATTGGTTAATGCTGCTCTGATGCCATCAAAAGATTCAGAGATTCTCCAACAGTTCAGGAAACAAAATACTAGAATTTTTGCAGCAGAACAATAAAGGAAGAGAAAATCACCAATACAGTAGTTCTCTGTCTAGATGTATTCTCATTAATACAGGTCATGTTTTATGTCAAAACTGCAAAAAATGCAAACTTTCTTAAAAAGGCAATTGGACTTTTATTATTAGATGGAACCGGAAAATGTTTCAACATTTTCAATTCAACAAATTGAAGCCTTTTTCAATTCCATGTGAAAAAAGGAATGGTGGAAATTATATGTTTCTCAAAAAAGGGCAGGAAACAGGACACATTCTCAAAAAAGGATTTAAGAAATGTATATATTTCCCATCATCCCTTCATTCACATGGAATTGAAAAAGGCTCCTGGATAGAAGTCAAAAGTTTTCCAGTTCTATCTAATAATAAAAGTCCAGTTGCCTTTTTAAGAAAGTTTGCATTTTTTTGCAATTTTGCTGCAGGTATTTCTCAACTTACAACCAGAACAGAGCCTGCCCATTATGGTCAAAAATAGTGAGGGTTATTAAGCAGGTTACCCACTTTTACATTTTTACCCGATTTTACATTTTTTGTGATGGTTGTTAAGAGAACCCATTGTTCCTATGGGGTGTTTTTCCCAATTGCATTTTACATTCCATAATTTACAGTCATTTTAGTAAAAATTAAATCACTGTCATGTAATTATAGGACCCTGAGAACATCTGTAAATGTGGATTGGTTGCCGAGCACCCAAAATGCAGTCATGCAACTAAGGGGGGAGTAACTTTGGAACCAGGTCATAAGTACCTTTTTTTGGAGGGGGTCTGTTGTAACTTCTAACAGTTGCTAAGTAACCAGTCATAAATTAAGAACTACCTGTATAACTGCCATTATTTAACCAATTGTGGAGTGGAGGTTCTCATTAAAATTGTCCTTTCCAAATATTTTCTTATTTTCAGAGTTTAACAGGAAGTCTGATTGGTTCAAGAATAAGAGGTTGCAACATTAATATCTATACATATATATCTGAAATATGGTCATCAGCTGGTGGCTGTTAAGACACATTAGTCTCTTCCTTAACAGAAGCAGTACCAGAACATTTGTCAGCAGTTAAGATGCTTCAGATTTCAAAAACTATTTGGAATCTATCAAAAGTGGGGCATAAGAAACATAGAATAAAAGAATTATCATACCATAATAAAAATTGTGTTTCAATGGATGCTACATTGTCATCCCTGTTATAAAAGGACTTTGGAGAAATGTCTCCTACATGTTCTGATACTTTGGTTTCCAATCACTCCAGGTTGGCTTCCTTCCTATCTGCCCTTTGCCTGTTAGGGAGAACCATGAATTTGACACTGACCTGTAAAACATATCCCCGTATGTAGTCCTGAAGTGTCCAGTCCAGAGCATGGAGGATATGTATGACCTCTTCTTGCTTCAGGACACTGAAAAGACGATCTAGGAGAATTTTGAGACGAACAGGAATTGCCTGAGTTCCATACAACATGAGGCTGCTTATGTCAAAGACCACGTTGGATTGGACTATTTCCACTTGGCTGGTTGGGTACAGGTTTGGGATCCTTAATTTACTTAAAGCTGAAAAGATGAAAAGAAAATGCAACAACTTATGGATAATTTGCACAATATAACCACACTAGCAGTAACAGTCCAGCAACAAGGAATTATTATCCATCTGATAATTCAGTAACCAGTGCCTTAACGGCCATTCCATCATCATTCTCTACAGATCTGATAAATCGTAAGCATCTGATCATTAGGCAAGGTTGAATTACAATGTCCAGCAACCTTAGGAAACAAGGCTAATGACAAGAGAGGCTGGGAGTTGTAAATCAGGTATTACCATCTATAATTAGACATATGCAACCTATAGGATTTAAGTCAGGTAGATTTGCATGTAACAAGATTCTGATGGCTTATTTTAACAAAAGTCAATCAGAAGTGATAATTTGGAATGCACAGGGGACAGGTCTCAGACCAAAGCAAATTATAAGCAATGCTCTAGTTTTTTTAATTATTATCAACTTTGCTATATACATGAGGATTGAATTTATATATTTATCTACTTGTATGGTTTAGCAGGCAACTAAACCATAGAGGTGCGCAAATCAGCAAAATCTGATTCAAATGGCTGATCTGATTCAATTTGGAAAGTAGATCTGATTCCATTTGGTCATCTGAATCCTGTCCTCAGGTTGAATTGATTCAATTTGGACTTTCATATCAGTTTGGGGAAAATAAGTCTTTATATGCACAGAGGCAAAACTCATCCAAAAAGATCAGATACCATTCAGTTATTCAAACAGACTGGCCAGTTTGCTTCAGACAACAGATTTGAAGATTTAATTGAGTTGATTAAATTAAAAGTCCAAATTAAATCTTCTCATTATACACACACACCTATATCAACCCTACTACAAAGGATTTAAGTACATTGTAATATATTACCATGGGCTACCCATCCATGCCGACACTGGTCGCACTGTCGTTGGTTTATTTTTCCAGTTTTAAAACATTGGCAGCTACAGTTTACCAGAGTGCATCGGATGGCCTGCAAGATCAAGAAAACAGATGCATCAAGAGTTTAGTAAAGATCCTGTCAGATATTCACCCAGCAATCGTGGTATATCTCTTTCTCTCTTTAGAAACTCTTAGGGGTCAACAGAAGAACTGAGGATAAGATTCAGACTGAGAAGTACAAATAATGAAGATTAACTCCTGCAAAGTTCAGGAATCTTGCCTATATCAGGACCAGGATTTGAATCTTATGCAATTTTATCCAGTCTTTATGGGATTGTGGGCTTCTGGTGATCGACTTCTTATTAATGCAGTGGGCATTAATAATGTTAATTATTAATTAACATATATTATCAAAATATGTTTTGATACTGGCCTTGGAAGCTTCATTCATTCCACATCCAGCCCCCCAACTCTCCCCAACTTGATGCCCTCCAGATATGTTGGATTTCAGCCTAAATACCTCCCCCATATCCATCTCAGTTTGTAAAACAGCATGAAATCGCTACCCTGCTAGAAGATTTTCTATGTCATGAAACAAGCTGCATAGTTACTACTGTATTTAATGAAAATAAATCATTAGTGGCTTAATATATCATAATTCCATTTTTAACTGTCAGAGGGATTTGGTGTGTTTTTCTGCATCAGGTGCCAAAAAAAAATCCACCTTTGGGTTTTACAAAAGGTGAGGAAATGGGAACACCCTTAGTAACTTTGCTTTAGGCAGTAAGATTTCTCTAGCTGGCCCACCCCTTCTCATAATGATTATTATATTACAATATTATTCTTGCTGTATTCTATATTTTTACTTCTAAATAAATCAATAAAGACTACAGGTTTCCCATATTCATCCTCAGAACAATCTTGCAAGGAAAATTAACAGGAAAAGTTACAACTGACAACAATTGATGCCTCTGGAATGAGGTCCCCTACTGGGCTCTGGATGATTTCCTCCCCCACAAGGATGTCCAGTAATCCTTACAGATCTGTTCCCCTTAGCCCTGTGGTGGATGTTAAGATATATTTGCCCTATGTTGCATATGTTTTGATATTAGGGTTTCCATTTTGTTTATTTCCTATACTGTATTTGTATTTATTTTCTTATATTTGTATTGTTTATATACTGTATGCTACCCATAGTCATCTTGGAATCAGGGAGTTTGAATGAATGAATGAATAACTAACATAATGAGCTTTACAGCTCATTTGCAAGAATTAGACTTTTGAGTTTCTCCAATCCTAGTCTGACTATGACACATTATAACCAAGTTCCTATAAAGCAATGGCCAATGAGAATTACTCAGATGCATTTAACCCTGTTCCTGAATTAATCCATTTTCTGGATTAATGCAATACATTGAACCATAAACCATTGAAATGGGCTATACTTTAGAAAACCACAAAAGAATCTAATGAAGTTTGAAACTCAACAGACTTAGTCATATTGTGCAAAAACATGAGGCAGTTAAGCATTTTGTGTGATTGGGGCCCAACACTTATTAGTTTGCGCACACATACTCATGCATGTAAAAGACTAAATTCATTCCTTGCACCAAACTGGATTTGTTTTCAGATGTTGTGTGAACTCAATCATTATATTTTGTAAGCCACGATTTATGCCATAGTATAATGTGTGATCCTAGTAACTAGGGCTCATTCAAAAATTGCTATTCACAAAATCTCAGTTGCTGACTGTTGAGTTCCTGAAGACATTGAAGCAAGCTAGATATTGGGCTGAACAGATCTCAGCCTGATTCAGCAGTTTTGTTTTTTTACTAGTCAACTAATGAATGTCTTTGAGTAGCTGCAATAGCTTTCAATGCACAGCAAGATGGAAGGAAAAGAGGTATGGAAAATGTCCAGTTGTATCAACTCACAGACTTCCTTTATGTCTACAGCCACTTTTCACCACTATGTTCTGGATGGCAAATGTTCTATTACCCTTTTAGGACTGCAATCTATATGTATTTGCCTGTAAAGAAGAAATTAAGAATATGAAACATTTCCTTTTTTCTGTATAATGGGTTTCGCACAGTGAAGTGGTTGTTGCTATTATTATTATTATCCTGATCAGGAATGATTGTGATCACATGGTCAGAACCCTAGTGGCCCATTTTTACCTGCAGTGCAACACACTAAGGGGTGGGGCTTCAATTGAGTGGTCATGACCACCATTTAACTTTTTTGATCCTCCCATCTACCAATGCCCCTGATTTGGTATGAAACAACTAAAGAAAAAAAATTGTTTAATGTTATCTTGTATTAGGGCCCATTTAATATATAGCAGCCTTAACAACATATATTTTTCCCTTTTGACCTTCCCAAATGAGATTTCCACTGTGTGAAATGGAATGTGATCCAGATTCCCAGAAAGAAGGGGGTGCCTTCCAGAGAAGCAAGAGACAATTTAGTTCAGATAGTTTGTGTGAGAGAAAGAGGGTGAAGATGGCTCCTCCCTAATAGTTCCCAGAATATACGTTTGGTAGTTTGCTTTAGTTTGGCAAGATTCTGTCTATAGGTGATAACAATAAAGAAATGTGTTTGGCAAGATTCTGTCTATAGGTGATAACAATAAATAAATCTGCTTGGAAGAATCACAATATGTCTTTCTTGGTTTTTGGAATCTGACACTGAGTTCCATACATGCTTTTAACAACACGAGATGCACAGGTGGCTTTTCTTATTATGTTATACATATCTTCTTTCATAATGCTGGCCCACCCTGCCTTCAAGGAACAAGACACCTTTAGAAAAAGACAAGCAAATTTCACCATCCACAACTGCATTTCAGCAGGGCCCTAAGACATGACACATCTCAGCAGAAGAGTAATCAAGTACAAATGTTGTAAAATAGATTACATCAAAAGTTGCAAGATAAGATTAGCACAGTTGGTTTATTCATTGGGCAAATTTGAACAGAATGCTAAGCTGGGATTTTTATTACTTATGATTTATTGAATAAGCCATTAAGTGGCTTACTTTGCATCAGAATGTTAAATCCAAACAGGAGCTTCATGTAGCCAACTGGGCCAAATACTTATACATTTGTTCCCAAGCCAAGAGATTCAAAGGCTTCTAAGTGGTATTCCAAGGATGCATTTCCTCAAAATAATAGGTGGATGCAGCCAGGGCAAAAATGTGATTTCATTCATGCTTGATTTCCTTTATATTATAATTAGAACTATAACTCACATTATTTTCATTTAGCTGTGGATTTCAGAATTTTTTACTTCTGTCACATTAAAAATTGCAATCCATCACAGACCTAGGATCTTAGATCGATATCTCAGGTTTGAAAAGAAATTAAAGCTGAATTATAGAAAGGTAAACTGTTTTTGGGAAATATTGATTATCTCTGGCCTCTCTTTGATCAATCTTTCAAGTTATGGAAAAAACAAAGCACCAAGTATCTCAAGAAATTATTATTTTTAATTATAAAATATATAATTAAATGCCCTATAAATGCCCCTTCAATTTAGCGTTAAACTAAAAAATTTCCAGCAAGCAAAATTTCCTGTCTCTACAATAAGCAGGGTCTTCTGGTTAAACTCCAGAGATCTTGAATGTTCTTTCACAAATTATTACCCTACATCTCTTTTTTAATATGATTCCATAAACAAAGGAGAAACAATCTAAAGGAAAGCTTTAAGAGCTGAAGGTTGGCTGAATTTTTGCCTTTCAGAAATGGATTTGGGCTTGAGCTACATTGTATTTTTCCTCTTGTAATAATAAATCTCTACTACTTCAGAAGACTAAATCAGATGTGAGCCTCTTTGGCTAGTTTTGGGCCAGATTTATAAGGCCTTCAGCTGGTGCCCTTTTCAATACTGTAAACATTATGTCTAGAGATTTTATTGTCTGCACAGAAAACTCTTGCTTAATTATTCCCTGTTTCATTTTTATAGTGTCTGGCTGCTGCTTTATTATTTTGTACTTTTGTTACTGAATGTATTGATTTGTATATTTGCTTTATTTCATTTTTGGAGCTTATTAACTCCTGATTTTATGTTAGGTTTGGGGACGCACTAAGTACTGCAATTATATTGGTTATTCTTGCTACTTTTTTGATTTCAGCTGGTTATTTCTGAGATATAGTGTGTTACATAACATTTAATTGTTTTGATATAGTTGTTCAACTCTATACAGTTTTAATAATACACATGCTGAAAAAAAACACGTCGCATGTTGATAGTTGACAAGAGGAACTGCAGTAACAAGTGAGAAAGGTAGAGTGCTTTTGTTTAGTGTTCTTATCAAGCCAGAGAAAGATGTAATCTTCTGGGATACTTCATGCCATCGTCTTGCCTCATTAATACGCAGTCCACTGTTCATATCCCAAACTCTTCTCCTCTTGGTAAGGTAATCCATATAATATTCCTGGAACTGTTATGGATGTGGTTTGCCAATACCTTCTTTAGGGATTTACTTCTTAGCCCATTCTACAATCCCAGGATTTTCTAGAGATCCTCTATCTAACTACTTTTGTTTGGGTTACTATTCCAGCTATTGCTGGAACTCAGTTTTTCCCACTGTCTGAGACTCAAGCCAGACCTTCTGTGTTTCTCCTTATTCTTAAAAAAAAAAATCAGAAGAATGATATAACTCAAAAATCTTGTTATTCGAGGCTTGGTGGATTTTAAGAAAAACTTTACATTTCTGCTCACTTTGCAGTTTCTTTTCTATCAGATCTACATCTTGCAGTGTTTGAAAAGCGTATCTGGAGGAGGGACAAGTAACCCACACATCCTGAGCTGCATAGAGAAATGAAGCACCTGGAATAATAAGTAGCTTTGCCCACCTTTTTCACTGGCCAGTAGAACAGTTCAGGCCTCTGACCAATAGAAACACCGGTTTTCCCCTGCCTTTAGTAATGAGAAATTAGGAAAATCTTCCCACTGTTTTAGTAATCATTCTTCCCCATTTGATCATTGGGGAAGCTATTAACCCAATCTCCTCATTGTTTCTTCATTTGTTAGATTTATCTCCCAGCATTCTGGCCCCCAAACACTAGAAGACCCATCTGAAGCTAAATTGGTTTGAGGGATCAATACAATTTAAGAGAAACCAACCAGATCAACAGAATCCCAAGTGTGGGAAAGGAGAGAGCTGAGCCAGGGGAAGGAAACGTAGGATCATCAAACGTAGGATGAGCCTCGAATCTTTGCAAGTCTTTGCGTAGCCACAAGTGAAATAGACCCAGGCCTTCCTAAGAGCCATTGGACCTTATCTCCCATCCACAGATGTTCAACTGCCAGTTGGGCAGATTCTCGTAAATATGAAAGACCTCACTCTTTTTCCTGCTAGTGTTCTGGAAGACACCTCACAACCCAAGAGTGGTCCAATTGCATTGATTGAAATACTGAATATTAATAGCCCACTAGCATATTTTACACATATTACATTTCTTAACACAGCAAATCTTCAAGGTATTTGGAAACAATACTTTCCTAAAAGCAATCTTCACGACAGGTTTGCTTCATCTGTTTGAAATTGAAAAGAGGGAGAGCTTTGCAGTCCACATTCAGAAGGGAGGTAAAGAGTCCAACGGGACAATTGGCAGATTAGGAGGACATGCAGTAGAAAATAGATCATCCAGGCTCTGGATTAAGATTGAAATTTTCTTCGCTACGTGTATTTTAGATCTTTAGAACACCTAAATTTATTTCTGTTTGTACACAATGGAATGAAGGGCAGAAAATGTATAGGTTGTGCCAATACTCTGTCATGCTCAAAATCAGCCAGGTTATAAAACAAGAGAATGATTTAAAATGCTTTCCTGGATTATTCTAAAATGTTTAAATTTTCTACATTCCTGTTTTCCTCCCATTCTCATATCTATCTATTTAAAAAGGTAAAGGCTTCCCTGCTAGTCGTGGCCAACTCTACGGGGCAGTGCTCATCTCTGATTCACAGCCGAGGGAGCCAACATTTGTTTGTGATCATGTAGCCATCATGACTGTATACCAAGCCACACAGAACACTGTTACCTTTCCCACTGAAGGTGACACCTATTTATCGACTTGCATTTTCACCTGTTTTCAAACTGCTAGGTTGGCAGGAGTTGGGTCAGGAATAGGAGCTCACCCCATGACACAGCAGTGCCTGGGTCTTGAACTGCCAAGCTGCTGACCTTCCGGCCAACAAGCCGTATGTCATGACTGCTCAGCCACCATGCCCCATATCTATCTATATCTATGTTTATATCTGTATCTGTTTGTAACCTTATTTCATCCCGCCATCCATCCACCCATCCATCCAATTACCTTTTCTTTTACTTTTCCTTTTTTTCTATTTCTAAATTTTTTCACTTTCCTATTACTTGTTTACTCTTCTTTAATTCAACATTTGTACTGTTTTTAATTCTGTGAAAAACTTGAATAAAAATTATTTAAAAAGGGCACGAAATCTAGTATTTTCCATGAAGATGAAGATTTTTCAGCTTTTCATAAGTTGAAACATAGACTCTACAAGGAGGAATCCAAATTTGAGCTATAAAACAAATCCAGATTTAGAATAGATCTAAATCTATTCATTTAGAGTCCAGGAATGATTTCTAATTAAAAATGAACTCGATATCAGATTTGCTTTTAAGATTTGAAGCTATTCAGAACATCAAAGCAAACTCCCACAGCTTGTTTAACCATTCTTCCAACCAAGGAAGGAATCAAACATTCTTCCCATATTATGTTCATTTTTCCAGGAAACTGTAGGAATAGTATTGTAGCCAAACTTAAGTTTGGGGAAACAGAATAAATTTTCAAGGAAAAGCGGCTTCCTCGATTTTTCAATCTTCTATTTTTTTTCTGAAATTTTCTCAGTTTCTCCCCCCAATTAATTTCCAACACTCCCTATATTTGAAAATAACTTTTTAATTTTTTTCCCAATTTTTCCATTATCTCCACATCTCTGATCCCTGATAGAAACTCACAAATTCTAAATAATTTTCTTGTAGATGTTGTAGTTTAAACTTGTGATAATATAAATACATCCTGAGCCATAACCTTTCTCAAAATGTAAAATATTAAAAAGGTAGAAAATGTAACAAGAACATCCTAATTCCAGTTGGATCATAGCATCCTGAAATTAAGCAAGACCATTATTAATAGCATAATTGTGAAAACAACAAAATATTGCGCACCAAATTTTTAAAAGTCCATTTTTTAAAAAAGTACAGTTCCCTTTTTAAAATTTAGTGCACAAGATTTTTTTCTGCAATTTTGCTTGAAGACATGACCTGGATTAATGAGAATATACATAGATGCCATTTTTAATAATTTATTTTTATAATTAATGGCTTTTTAATTTTCAGGCAGCTGCATTTCTTACCAAGGACTAGAAACCCTGAAAACAGTAGAAACATTTTTCTATTTGAAGGGCTGTTCAAGTAGAATTAGAAGTAATTTTAATTTTAAAGTGCTTTGCTAAATATTTTGTGGCATACATAATTATGTATATACAAGTAAGATTTTTGTCCTGAATAAAGTTTTAGGCCAGGTGAATCACTTTAGAGCTAATGATATGAACAATGGAAAACAGATATTTAGGAGACAACAAAACTAGAACTAAACTTATTCTTTGATCTCGAGCTACAAACTTCATTTGGGGTCACTTGGAGACCAGTCGTAAGCATGAGCCATCGGAGTATGCTGATGGTGAAACAGTAACCATCACTGATTAGGGCTAAAAAGTCCATGCTTGGCAGCAAAAAGATTTACTACTACAGATTTGTCAGGTGGACCTAAAAACTCCTTCAGAAGATATTCCAAAATTGATGCAGATTTGGGAGGGAGCTAAAGAAAAACTCCCTAATTTCAAGCTGGCCATGCCAATTTGTATTTCACTTGGATGGCCTTTGACCTACATGGTTGCTTCAAGACATTGGGGAACACCAGCACGCTAGAATCCTCTGAACCTTTCTGACACGGTCAGCTCCTGCCCTGATTGTGACAGCCAAAGGACACCATGTTTGTACGAAGGGTTAAGGTGCAAGTATCTACTGTCACTCTAAAACAGCTGTCTGGAGGATTGCGGATACATCTGGAGGGCCCAGGTGTGAAGGCTAGCTGAATTGCCAAGAACAGTCCTCTGTTCCAAGAACTGACCATCCTACAGATGGGCTAAAGATAAGAAGCCAGAAGAAGGGAAAGTAGCTGGGATGTTGAAAATTTGTCCATCAGATATTAGCAGCCCTGGATAGATCACAATTTGCTATATCAGGTTGAAACAGGTTGCATTTTAAATAAAATAAGAATACCTGTAGGTTGTCCAGGTTGAAATGAACGCATTCTCTGTTTCAACCCTTTATTTTTAAAATGTAGCAATGGATTTCCTCTTATCTGAGTATCTCATAGCAGGCTCTCTTTCACCTACGTGAGATGTGCAGTATGTTCTCCTTTGAGTTAGAATTGACTGTCTCTCAGAACTCAGCAGTGGGAATGCAGGCTCAGAGGAAGTTACGGAGTTGAGTGAAAAAAAGCTGTTGGATGTTTTGGAATATGTATAGGATTCCTATTTAATATTAATAATTCAATTTAATGCATCTGTCAAACAATAGGGTACTAAGGGAAAATTGGTTCGATGCTGGTCAGTTTTTTCTAATCGGATCAGTTGCGATTGCAACAAAATTTGAATTTGCTCCTGAAATGATGCTTTCCTTCCTTGGCAATCTCCAAGTGTGCTGGATTACATCACCACCAACTTGCAACTAGTTTAGTCAAGGGTTCTGCTGGCTGGGGATAATGGGATTTGCCATCCAAACTGGCTAGAACATAAGCATCTGGAAGCTATAGGTCAGGAACAGCTGGTTTACATCCTCCATAAAGAGGAAGTGAAATAAAGACTGGATTGGGTTGTGCATTGCTCAGTAATCCACAAATAACCCTATCATAATAATTGTGAACAGAGAATGCTCTGCCAGACTAAATTTCTTCAGCTGAACAATCGCTCTGGAGGGAGGATGTGAAGGGATTGGCTATTTTTCCTTATTTATCTCTACTGTCTAGCAACCTGGGGTGAAGTGCTCCTGAGCCCTGAAGAACTCCTTCAATCATCATCGTTATCAGTCATTTTTTCAGTCTGTCCCTTATTATGAACCCAATTTTTGGTCCCTGGCAGCATAGATTTCCTGCTGGAATTTTACATGGGGCAACTTGGGGAAAGGATGTGAAAATAAACAGTAATTTTAAACATTCCAGAGACAATAGACCTCTTCTTTTTACCCATAGGCTCAATTAATCCTAAAATAACACTGATTCTGTATCATACCATGAATCAGCAAGAGACCTAACTGAATTTTGCAAAGTAAGGTGGCCTGTTTCTCAACAGGCTGGATTGAGGGGAAAGATGTCATGCCACCAAACAGCACACAGACATCCCATTCCAAGAGATGCTTTTTAAAATGGCATTCAGTGTACCACCACTGCTTCTCAACAGCAGAAGAGGAGAAGGGTTTTCAGAAATGGTCCCCATCCTTAAAATCCAGCTGAAGATGATGGAAGATCTCTTGCAACCTGTGTCATGATCCTAACAGTGAAGAAAAACAGTGGGATTTTCCTGGCCCCACACTATGGCTGGAACCAAGACTGAAGGATTTGCAGAAAAGTCTATATATTCTGTCTGTGAGTGGGTACCGTCTGTATTTTTTGTGGTGGGGGGGAGACAACAAGAGAAACTCCTTTTCCCCACTTCACCTGAAATTTTTGTCTTTGAGAATTAAAGGTGATTAGGTGGCATTTCCTCTAATTGTTGGAAGGGCACATTGGCATATCTGTAGCTACAAAAGAAGTACACTCAGTGAAAAGAACATGTTTCTACACTACATTTAAGAAAGTTTGGCTCCGAGCTATGCACTGATTAATATCAGATCTCCTTGATCTTGTCACATCTGGCTGACAAATCCTTACAAGTTTTTCCAAACCAGGGCAGCCCCATCATGCTCGGGGACTTGCTGGAAGGAAGTGACAAGACCAGCCGAGCGCTGATCTGCCATCAATGAAACTAATAAAGTTGACTTCGCATGCAGGTTCCCAGAAAGTTAAAATAAAAAATTTAAAGCAGCACAACATGCCTCAAGGTTTTGTAACACGGCACAGCATTAGCTCACCAGAAGATAAGACAAACGATCGCCTCCCAAATTCACTCAGCCAAGCGATTGCATGTTTTTTTTTAAAAAGCTTCCTATCCACCTTTAAGGATCATCTCCACCAACACAGCACCCCAGAATGCACAATTAAAATGAAAAAGAAAAGAAATAGTGGAACTGTTTACATTCTATCTTCCCCTTGCCCTTTTGGAAGACATGGTCTTCTTCTGTCTCTCTTTGTAAAAGTTTTTAGAGCCTAATGTTGGATGCTTTTAAACGTGCTTTGTTTTCATTTCCCCCCCACCATTAGATAATGTTCTTTATACCCCCAATTATGCCACTTGGAATTTACTTGTGGACTAATCTCACATTTTGTTGTCTGCAATATATTTTTAATATTTCAAAACCCCAAAAAAAGTTACCCATAGGTTTACTTCTTTAAAAACAATTTTTAACCCATGAGCTATCTTCAGTACCTTACTTATCAAGATAGTAGACACAAAAGCATGCAGAGAGACACTGTGCACATGAATTACATTACACACACACACACACTTCATCATGAGTGAATTGGTGAGGTGCTTACACCTTAGAACTGTTATCAGAAGAGTGCTAAATAAAACTACGCCAACAAAATGGCACAATTACATTTGGAATCCTGTTTTGGGGGGAGGTGATATAAAGAACAGAATTCCCCCTCCCCAGTATATCAGTAGTCCATCCTGAGGCTATTGTTACCAAATCGCATTTGTCTCAATATCACAACAACGATAATGTATCTCCTTGAGCACTTGACTCAGCACATGTGGGAGACACAAATCAGGCATTTCATATCTTGGTACAAGAGTAAACATAATCAGCTTATAGATGCTGCTGCTTCCAGAGCAAAAGGGACCAATGACACTTGACCAAAATGATTTTTAATAACCTGGAAGCAAAAGGAAGACAAGACCCGACTCTTTTTTTTTAGAAGCCAAGTTTGCAAATCAAAGCCCACTTTCTTGACCATCAGTGCTGCTGAAACAAGTTGGGTTTACTTTCCTGTAGGCCGGACGAGGCTGCTACCCTGACAAACGATCCCCCAATATATGGTCCCAATTCAATAAATCACTGCAGGCAGTGGACAGACCTGCTTGAAATTGTTTGCCTGCTAGCCCAGGACAATCAAAGAATTGCGGGAAAGGCAAGGGAGGAGAAGAGAGAGAGGGAATCGGAAGACTCAGCACTTGTAGAGGGATAGGGAGAGCGTCCCCTCTGAATCCATGCCCAAGTGGTAAAAAAACTTTCCTTACCTCCGACATTCTTACACAGCATATGTTTCGAGAGCTATAAAAGTATTTCCCATCCCCTCTGCTGTGAGTTATACAAAGAGCCACCGGGAAATATTCTTGTCTGTACAAGTAAAGGAGGCAGAGTCATCCCTAGGCTTTGGTCTCTCACCCTCGTCTGAAGCAGCGGTGCACCTCCACGCCTGTGAATGCTCAGCACAGGGGAGTGAAATCAGATCTCTTCCAACACCACTCCGCCTCCCCCCTACACTCACTCCTGGCTCTGCTTCTCCAGAGACCACAGTTTGAAGCTGGGACTGCTCTCTCTCTCTCTCGTCCCCCCCAGGATGCTCCCCTCCAGTCAGAAGCCAGACCCCTCACAGCTCGCTGGAAAAGGGCATGACACTCATCGTTCACAGAGGTTTGATCAAAAGGAGACCTGAGCACCCCCAAGCTCTATCTGAATGCATCATGGAGAGAGATACTCTACGGCTACTCCAGACTGCAAAGCCATTCAGTCAATGCAGCTAACCTAAGGCCTGTGTTGCCCCCTCTTATTTTGGATGGGGTTCCTTTCCAAGAATGCAAAGATCTCTCTGCAAAGTTCCAAAGGAGGAAGACGTAATATGATGATGAAAATAATTTTGTTATTCCCGAGCTTGAATGTGAGCTTTCAATGAAGTCGTTTCCAAAGAGCCTAAAATGTATCACTAGGGAAAAGTGAAATAAAGTGGGGAATGTCAATACACAGATACTCGCACATACACCCTGCTTTATTATTGTTTTTTCAGACATTAAAAAAATGATTTAGAAGAAAAATGGGAGATGAAATGTAAGGAAGGTATCTGCATTGGAATTGACCTACTTTGGGATTGTTGTTTACTGCACGTAGGCAAAGGTGTGCTGTATCCAAAGAAAAAAAGAGGATGCTTAGGTAGACTCAACGATGGTGGTACAGACACAAGTCTACCACATGCAAGGTTAAAAGACGATCTGCTTGTGAAGGAGAGCAGTTTCATGACCTCAAGTGAAACCTGGATCCATCTAAGAACTCCCATTTAGGCATCTGACTCGTGATGGTGTTTTTCAATTAAAGAGCGATTCCATTTTCATGCCTTGGGACTCATATATTTTCGAAATATAAAGAGGGTCATCACTCAGTGATAAAGCCCAGACTTTGAGGACTCATGTCTCAGGTTCAAATCCCTGGCCTCTCTTGATAAGATAGGAAAAAAAAGTTTTGCCAGTTAAAGTAGTCCTTCTGTGTTTGTCTTTGAGTCAATCTTGACTCCTGATATGACTGCCTGGACTAAACCTTGGACTTCTCTTGGCAGTGGTTTTCAATTGCTTTCTTCCTCGGGCTGAGAAAGAGTGGCTGGCCCAAGATTACCCAGCTGGCTTCATACCTAAGGCAAGACTAGAACTCACTGCCTACCAGTTTCTAGCCTGGTGCCTTAACCACTACATCATACTCTAGTGTATGTTTATAAAGTATGCCATCCAGAGTCATGTGTTGAGATAGGTGGCTATGAAAATCACATCAAATCAATCAATCAATCAATCAATAAACTGGCTCTCTAACAAAGTCTAGACAGAGATGGATGTATCATTAACCCAGTTTCAGTTTCCTATGTTCCTAAACTTGTCCTGCAGATTTCTTTTAGTGTTTTCGATATATAATAATATGAACAATGGAAAACAGATATTTAGGAAACAAAACTAGAACTAAACTTATTCTTTGATCTCGAGCTATAAACTTCATTTGGGGTCACTTGGGGACCAGTAGTAAGCATGAGCCACTTTTCCTGCAGGATTTCAAAGAAGTGTTTTGTCCAGCCACATCATCCACCCCACATTAGATTGGTCTGAAAAAGAGTATCTTACCCAAAGTTAACCTAGTGATTTTCCATGGCTAGGCATAGACTAGAGCCTGCTAGTCCAACAGTTTTACCACTTCACCACAATGGGCTCAGATAATAAATCCAGCATGCAAAGAGTTTAAGATATGTAAAACAACATGGCATTCAAGTAGTATAAAAATAATTTTGCACGTAGTAATAATCTTTAATAATTGTGAATAATTATAGAAATAACAAGGTATTTCTATATTTATTTTAAGATTATTGGCTGTATTTTTCTCCCAAATTATGTTTTGTTTTCCTCTTTAGGTGCTCATCTAAAATTTTAGCTGAGTACAATAAAATCCTCTACTGTATATCTTAGAGTATATTTTTGCCCTGAGATAAAATTTTAAGTGATTCACAGAGAAGGAAAAATACTGCATCAGAACAGGAATTGCTTATCATCTCTCAATAGGTCATAACTGCTTCTGAATATGCTTTTGACAGTCACAACAATTCATTCTGCTAAAAACCTATATCATACCCATCTGTTGGAGAAGGAATAAGTGGCAACATAGTGATTGTGACAGCATGATCAAAGCCCTGCCCTTTGGGTGTGATACAACTTTGGGTGTGAATGAATAACTGAGGCCGAACTCTGATATTGCTGCTGAGACTGCCATCTTACCTTTATTGACCCAGTGATGCCAGTGATCCTACACTACATTTTATATAGTGTCTGGCCCTGAAATCTGTAAAGTTTTCTCACAGACCTCAATAACATCTGGCATTTTCCATATGTGAAGAATACAATGTAATATAATTATAATATCCGAATCTGATGATTCTAAAATTCTGACTATTAAATAAGTAGAAGGAAAAATAGAGGAGATTCACTTTGTAAGAGATCAAGCAAGATTAACCTTAACCAGTTGCCATTTTCCTTTTTATTTTTGTTGATTTTTATTGTAATGTCTTTGGTACATTAAAAAAAGAAACTTGCAAGAGCAAGAACAAGCAATCAAGGCCAGAACAGAAACATCATCAGATGATTCAAAGTGCAGATTGCATAAAGAGACAGAAGAAATAGTAGATTCAGCTTGTGCAAGAAGATCATATGAACTGATTATAAGCAATGACATAACACAGTCGCCAAAGCGATTCACGAGAACAATTATAAAAAATAACTGTTGCCAGTAATGAAAAATTGGTGGGATCATAGAATTGAAAAAATAATAAAAAATGAGCATATTAAATTTTTGTGAAGTTTCCAATACAAACTGATGAAGTCTTGGCATCTAACTCACTAGATTAACTATGGTTGAAAAGAAATAAATGTGGATAACTGATGTGGCAATACCAGAGGGTAGTAGAACAGAAGACAAAGAATGGGGGATGATTACAAAGTATCAAGATCTGAAAATCAAAATTGAAAGATTAGGGCATAAATCTGCAGCGGTGGTCCCAGTGGCTATCAGCACGCTGGATGCCATACCAAAAAATCTTGGACGACACTTATCTGCACATGGATAAAATGTCCATCTGTCAGTTAGAAAAGGGTGGATACTGAGTCAAAGGTGGAGTCTCCCCTTGACTTCCTTTCCATATTTTTACAGTCTTCTCACTCGCTCAAGGAGCAGATTACAGAGAAAGAGAGAGCACTTTTACAAGGGCTCTGAGCTAAAATCTTGCAGTTAGGTCAAGATCATGTAAAATGAATTTGATGTTCACATAGTGCAGAAGACGGCCCTGTTCCTGAAGTAAGTGTGGCCACCACTGGAGAACAAAGGTTCAGTGGACAACGGAGTTCAGTGGCAAAATGCTGGATGAAGACAGTGGTCTGCGGACTCAAGGAATGGCTTTCACTGCAGAAGACAACCTGCTGACCTTAGGAGGGTGCTGTCCCATGCACAGTGCTGAAGTAAGCCCTAACCACCATTCAGTGTGTGGGAACTAGAGGGTGCCATTTTATTCCCCTCTGCCTCAAGACGGACTACAGCTCCCAGAATTCCCCAAAGGATAGCTGTGGAATTCTGGGAGTTGAAATCCACCCATCTTGAAGTTGCTAATGTTAAGAAACACTGACGTGATGCAATGTGTTTGTCTGGTTTACTAGTTCTGAGAGGTATCTATCATTGCGAACAAAAGGAGACAACGGTACAGCAGGTACAGCACAGATAGTGCACTGAGATTCGGGTTCTTAAGTTCTGCTTTTTTTAATGGAAAGAAAATGGTCTATCAAAATTTGCACTGACAGTTCAGCCTCTGATGCTTAATACTTGGGAGAACAAAGCTTGACCATTTGGATAAACCACTATGGGTTGCCTGGCTATATTAATTTGTTACAAGACATGCTGAGAAATTTAGCAATAGTCAAACAAAGTGGCACAGCTGCAATACTGGAACAACAGATGCATCACCACTAGTAACTTGATTTTGGTTAATTTTCAATTGTTCACTTCCCCTGGCATTTCCTGGGGATTTCATGCTTTTTATGGCTAAGTTTGCAGTTCAGAAATTAATTCATCATAATGCCATAACAAATTCAATGAGTAATCATTTGTCAGTCTGAGGTGACAATTTCTCCTTTGTTTTCCAGGGCAGTCTTTAAGATGATTAAATGTTCATCAGTGACATTGGCAAGCTGACACATAGAATGGGGTGTGTATGCGGAATCCTTTTGCACATCATAAAACTATATACAAAGATTTGGTTTAGCTTCTCTAAACTCTTAATTAATATATTAATTAAACATGAGGAATGGATCAAAACATATATTCTCAAAAATTATCTTGATTCATTCCAGGATGAGCATGTATCAATCTATGAATCTATGTAATGTAATGTATTAAAATGCTTTTATAAAATTTCAGTCACTTTGACCCAAAGTAACTCAGCTCAGGATGGTAAATGAAGAAGAATTCAAATTAACTATGGAAGGATTTCATTTTTGTCTGTTATTGCTATGTAGAATGTAGAAATCCAAATTAAGCTTTGCAAACCCATAGAAAGTCTTGGTTTAGTTAGGCTGATTTCAAAGAGGTGTCATAATTAAGAAAAAATTAAGTATCTACTTATAACAGGCACTGTCCATTAGGGGCATCACAAGCTAGGGTGCCTTCTACAAAATGGGAAGGGGATCTACATTATCAAAATGGACATTTCAATCCCTAGTGCCCACCGTTTAGGGCAGTATTTTTCAAACTTGGCAACTTTCAGATGTATGGACTCCAACTCCCAGAATTCTCCAGCCAGCATGGTGCCTGGGGAATTCTGAGTTAAAATCCACTCACCTTAACCACCTACTTGACATATCTACCCATCTTAGATCTAGTGTTTTCTATTATATTTATACTGTTGGCTGAATTGATCTCTGATCTATTCTCTTCTAGTTGTACTATTGCCAGATTTGAAAAATACTGGTAGAGGGCCTTCTGCTGAAAAATGGAAGGAGAATCACAGAAAACTGAGATAGTCTGCTTGGATTCAAAATAAATGAATTCAAAAGAAAAGACATATTTTTTTGAAATATGTCTTCATACTTTCCCTTTTCACTCCATCTTTTTCAGAGTCAAAATATACATTGATAAATTCTTGGATAAATTCTGTCTGCTTTTTTTTTGTTCTCTATAAAATAGCACATACATTGAAGACTTCTGACTAAGCAAGACTAAATACACCTTTACAAGGACAGCTGCTAAAAGCCACCCCACGGCTGTCCCCCTATGTTTCTCTTTTAGAAGTCTGATTAATTATTTCAACTACATTCTCTGGCTCCGTCAGCCTTCAAAGCAAAGTACATCAAACTGGTTGGACCAGAAAATACCACTTAATTGCCACACCTACCCATCTTAGACTTAATGTTTTCTATTTTATTTATATTGTTGGCTGAATTGATCTCTGATCTACACTCTTCCAGGTGTAGTATTTTGGTTTTATTAAGAATAAAACATTCCACAATTCCCCCCTTGTCCTTTCTTCTAGAATGCCATGAACCAGATATCTCTGTGAAGATTTCACAATTCAAATATATACCGTCTCTCCAGTCGAGAGCAAATATTAATCTGTACATTTTCTAAGTAGACATAGAAAAATGCCAATTGTTGTAGGCTCCTGTCCAATTTGTGGTCTTCAGCTTTAAAAAACATTAGATGACGACTTCTAGGGATTCAGCTTAGTCTCTGTGCATACCACTTGGGCAAAGTAATTGAATTTATTCCTTAGTTTCAGAATGCCTTTATTTTACTTTCATGTTTGTTCTGTCATGAGACAATAAAAGGAAAGAGTCCTAAGTCGAGTTGAATATATATGGTATTTTGGCAATAATATAGAAGAGATTTTTTCACTTTCCTAGTCTTATGGATTTTCCTTTTCGTATCCCATTCACATACTAACTAGGCCTGATCCTGCTTTTCAAGAACAGTCCTTCATTTCAGGCTGATGAAATATTTGTAAAAATGCAACGAGTCTTTGTGCAGGAGGCAACCCCAATACATAAGCCTTGTACATAATTTTTAATGGCTTGATCATATCTCCTAAGTTGAAAGATCCAAAGTACCACAGCAAAAATGATTCACCTTCCTTGATTGTTCTTTTTTCAGATCTTCTTGACCTTTGCAGTTTTTCCTTTTGAGGCATGGTGTCCAGAACTGCACACAGGATTTCCAGTGGCACTGCTGATTAGACTGTAAGCTCAATCTAACCTAACCTAATCTATTTTATCTACCTATTCATTAAAATACTGTATTTGATATTCTATTTTTGCACAGAGATTTAATTCTCCAGGAACAGTACAGATGTGCGTGTGATATACTGCTAATCTGTTCCATAGGCCTCACGGGAACATGAGCACATATTGATTTAATGTCACATCTAGAAGAATTCTTGAGGGGCAGGGGAGAATGTCTGTTCCCTGTCTTGTCAAGAACAAGTAAATCAGTAAACAAGTAGAGCCCCAACTGATGAAGAACAAATAATAGAGCATACATGTTTCATAAATAAGTGTGTCAGCTTTCCCCCACCTCCAAGTTCATTTTGGAAAAGAGAGGAATTCCGATCAACTGAATTATAATTTGTAATGTGCCCTACAAGGGAAACACAAATCTATTAAGTATATGAAATATAAACTTGAGAAGTGTCCTTAGTTTCACCATAGAGTATAGTATTTAATGAAATTTAGGACTAAAATTGCAATAGATCAAATGCAATTTTTGACCTGTTACTTTTTGTGGAAGGTAACCATAGATACATCACTTTATCTATCTAAATGTATTAAAAGGCATATGTGGTCCTTTGCCTGAAATAATGGCATGGCCCTGATCTATGCCATACTGCTTGAGATGTCAGAGGCTATAGCGTAATTCATTTACACCCAAAAAATGATATTTTACAAATACCATCTTTGCAATTTCAGATCTTCACAGTTTTGCCTTGCTAAGCACCTCCTTGCTTGTTGTAGATAGCCAGGAAAGCGGACTATGTTTTTTCTTCTTGTGTACATGCCTAGACAGGACTGACCAAAGTGAAGGATTAAATTATGGTGTGCACTTCATTGGAAAAGTAATGTCATTTGTAAAATGCAGTGCATTAGAGGAAAAGTCACTTGAAGTGGCTTAAAACTAAACTATACAGAAGATTTATCTATCATTATTGGTAAGACACTTTGACACCGAGAAAGGACTGCTTGTTGGTCTCCGTAAGCGATGTGCTCTTTGAATGTGTACATTAAATTGGAAAAGTGCTGTCTTTGAGGTGCATTTGCTGTGACTCATGTTTTTTAAAACATCCAGTTTAAAAAAAAGTAGGTATCTTGAGGAACAGTGACCATTGTCTGCATCAAGGGAATGAAAAATTGACTTTCCCGTACGACATCAGATTTAAGCTCAGATTTTCTTGAATCAAATTCAAGCTTCTAGGCAGCATTTTTTTCCTGCAAAAGAGGCTTCTGCTCCTCTGCCACATGCTTTGGAATGCCACATTATTTTAGTGGTGTTTTAAGCATTCTTGTTTTTTCAAGGCAAATCCTGATGGGGTGGGTAGTCTCCGTTACCCTATCTCCTTTGTTTCTGCTCCAGTTGTCTAGTCTGAAAATGTTCTATAAAGGTAGTCCTCGACTTACATTTGTTTAGCGCCCGTTCAAAGCTACAATTGCACTGAAAAACGTGACTTCCAACCAATCTTCGTACTTTCAACTGTTGCAGATCCCCACGGTCACATGTTCAGCTTTCAACAAGCAAAGTCAATGGGGGGAAGCTGGATTCACTTAACAACTGCAGAGATTCATTTAACACACGTGGCAAAAAAGGTTGTAAAATTGGCCACGACTCTTTTGATAACTGCCTTGCTTAGCAATGGAAATGCTGGTCTCAATTGGGGTCATAAGTTGAGGACTACCTATACAGTACCTTCACGATGTCGTCTTTGAACTAAAGTGCAGGAAAATGTGCACAGATGTTCGTCTGCTTTGTGCAAGCCATTCCTTCCCCCTTTCCTGCCCTAACTGTCTTTTGACCAGCCGGTATGTGTTTTTCATGCAGATGAATGTCATTCAGAATAATGTCTTTTTTGAGGACTGAATTGGAAACCTGCCTGAAGATTAAGTTTTATCCTGATGTTCACTCCCATTCTTGGCCTTTGTATTCCGAGAACTGACACTCTCGGTGCCTGGAACAGCCTTTCTCTCTCTCGCTTTCCCAACTGCCTGAGCCAACTCCTTCTCTTGCTGAAATGTTCACTTAAAACATTAAAAAAACACAAAACTATCCCTCTGGGCCCTTGAAACCCTCTCCCAATTAACTCTGAGTAAATTCTTAGTGTGTTGAGGGATTACAGATTACCAGGGCGAGGAACACAGGGAATAACTGGTCCGGCCCTGATTGGCTAGGCTTCTGTGATGTCACAGCGGGCGCACGAGCCTTCTGCCCCAGAAAGGGTCACTTACACGGCTTAAGCAGAACAAACTGGGCGTTAGAGAAAAGTGCAATTGTTTGAAAACGGCTGTTCTCCCCTTCTGGGGTCTGCAACTGCTGCTTTTTTGATGGCCTCATCACATTTTAGAGCCCGTTTCTAATCTGAGCATTCTGAACCTGTAATGCACAGCAGAAGGGCACGTGTAATCGGAGAGGGCTGTGTGCAGTCGTTCATAAGTTGGGAGGTGCAGAACTCCACGATAAACACAAATTTTAAAGTTTTAACTCTGCTGATTTGCTACTGATGTCATCTGGCAATTGCTGTCGGCTGTGGCTGGTTTGCTAATTG
>JANHZU010003164.1:7767-19406 GCA_032468055.1 Acrochordus granulatus | reverse complement strand
TGTGAACACAGAAGAACTGATCCGAGTTTAGAGTCTCAACTCCCTGGATGTGTCTTACCCCTTTGATTGGGGGGGGTGGGGCAAATTTCCCCATAATACTAATACATAATATTTATGAGCATTGTACCATCAGGTGCTTGGCAAATCCATACTGATAGATTTTACTCCCATGTAGGAATTATCAGTCTGAAGTATGAGCCAATTAGAGTTTCTTTGGGAGTTCCCATTTAGACTTCCATTTATCATTTAATTGATAACATATTGTTCAAACTCTATAGGGATGAGTAGATAGATGGATGCAGTACACACACACACACACACACATTAAACCTTCCTCTGGGCTCTCTTGGAAACTGAAACATCTCCATGATGACAGGGCAAGACAGAGACATAGATGCAGCACAACTTTTTTAAAAAAAAAATATCTCAGCTTTTTGCACTGAAGAACTGTACAAGATGTACCTGTTCATGGCCTCCATGCCTTTTGAAATGCTCTGTTTGGGTCTAATTGATCATGATACAAAGGGAGGTATTCCTGGGACAAATGCATCACTATAAAAGGAACTCCCCTCTGCACAAAACCATAGAGTCCATTTTGGGCAGCACAGTGTGGTGTGATGTCCCCATCTGTTAAACCACCCAGGTATCGGAAGGAATATTGATGGCAGAGAAAGGTCTCTTTTGCCCTCCCAAATGGCTCTTTCCAGCTCTGGCCCTTAGCAAATGCATCACTTCTTCAATTTAGGCTTTTTGATCTAAAGGCAGGTTTATTTTCTTTCACATTTATCATCCAAATTCTTCACCTTTGTCATAATTAAGGGATTGGCTGGTTGGAGGCATTTTGCAGCAAAGAGTGATCTCTGTCTTGCCTTCCTAAACCAATCTGCACAATATCTAAAGCTCACCAGTGACCCAGCTTTGGCAGTTAGAGGAAAGCAACAATGAAGAAAATCATCACTGGTGGATTGATGATCCAGGTGTTAGTCTTGCAAGGTAGTCTAGACAGGAAGCATGCCCAGATGAACTCATTCTACTTAATTGAAAAGTTACATTAACAGAACTGAGAAAGTCTGACAGTGCATTTCTCCCTCGTTGCCTTTACAATCCAAGAAACTAAGAAGACTCCCTTCTGAGATGTTTGCCATGCTCACATTCCTTCTGCAGGGCTCAGTTGCTGCTGATCCAACGATTGTCCTGGCCATAGCTCTTCTCTGTCTCCCAAGGTCAATCCCACATACCATTACAGCAATACCACAGATCTACTCTCTAAGGCCAGCAATGTTGCTTTAACCAAGGTAGAACCAGTCCTGGGGACTTTTCTGCCCTTACAAAAAGTTGCTTGACACAAGCAGAAAACCATTCTTGTAAAATAATGCTTTTTTTAAAAAAAAGCAAAAAAGAAGACATCTGACAAAATGCAAATATTTGCTTCCACTAGCTAGAACAGGAGAGAAGACACTTTTCTCTGATCACATACAGTCAGTTAAATACTCTTGCAGAGCAGATTTCAAAAATATGATCAAATGCCATTGCATGCCAATTGTCAAATGCTACACACCATAGCAGAACATTTATCCAATATAGAGAAAGTTATTCTCTATAACTGCCCTTCAATTACCAAACGGACTATATTTAAATCAATCAGTATAAAAACCCACAATTCATGAAACAACATACAGTTGGTCAAAAAGAATTGTTCCCAATAAATAAAGGGACTATAAGTAAATAAAACCACAAAACAACAAATACTAAAGTCCAGTTTCACTGAACTTGCAAGTGACTACCAAAAGCTTGGTGAATATTCAAGAAACATGTTGGCCCTCAAAGAATATTCAGCGTCAAATAAATCAAACCTATATTATTTCTTTCATGAGGTTCCCTCCAAGAGAGCTTGAACAGCTGGTGAAAGCAGGCAGCAAGACTGCAGATGGGCCTTGTTGTGCCTACCTAGTTGGTTGTTATTCTTGATCGAGGGACTTCCTGACTCCAAACGCACATGTGAATATAAATGTTAGAGAAAAGGGGAGATGACTAAAATTGAAATTAACAGTTCTTATAGGCATCAAAGTACACGCTCTCATGCCTGTTCTGAAACTGTATTAATGAATGTGGCAATAACCAGGGGGAGAAAGCATTACGGCATTTTTTTTTTCAAACAAGAAGGGGAAGGTGAGGGGAGGAGGGAGAGAGAAAGAAAGAAAGACAGAAAGAAAGAAGGAAAGAAAGAGAGAGAGAGAGAAAGAAAGAAAGAGAGAGAAAGAAAGAGAGAGAGAGAGAGAGAAAGAAAGAAAGATCTTTAATTAAGATAGCAGACAGTCTTTAATAATTTATCCTTTGAACTGTTCAGCAAGAGTCTGGTGCTGCCACTGTTCCCAAAGGGCTGCATCTGGCATCTCAGATCAAACACTACATAATGTCCAGATGTGTAAGCTGTCACTTGGCGAGTAAACATGTAGTGATGGACAATGTGTTAATAACTGCTTTGTACCCCTGAAGGTTACCACTAGTCAAACCAAGATAATAGCCATGAGCAAAAATGACCCAGAGGATAATGCAGAAGAAACCTGAGGATTTAGGGGTTGAGTTTTTCAGATGTTTCTCATTGCCACTTGATCCCCTTTGGTAGGTAACATTTTTGCAGTGATTTTTCAGGCAAAGACATGGAATTGGTAGCCTTGGCCTAACTGTATGCCCAAACCCAACTCCACACCCAAAATAGGAACGTAGTAACAAAAGCCAAAATGCCAAAAATAGCAGAATTCACTTTGAAAAAAAAAGTATAGGCCTTTATAAGATTTACACTTCACTTCATTCCAGCGGTTCAAATTCCTCCAAGATATTGAGTTAAATACCTCAACTGCAGTTTTTTTTAAAAAAACTCACAAGTTTCTAGCCCTTATTGCTGTCAAAAGAAAGCGAGCACAAGGAACGGTTCCTGCTGAGCTCCCAGAAGCAATTTTGGGGGCAAGGTAGGGGCTTTGACCCGCTGTTGGCAGCTAGTATATTTAATTGAAATATTGAGAAAATAATTGCTTATCCATGTGTCTCCACAACTCGCTAATAAGTTACAAAATCTAGCTCATCCATCACAGAACTGGGGCTTCTGGCTGCAGAATTTTACACATCAGTCCTGATGTCTACCAGGCTCTCCGTTTTGTCTCTCTCCTTCTACCACTCCACCCTTTTTTCCTTCAAAATAAAACCTTTTCCATGAAAACGGCTTATCTTTCTTGCTTCAGTGCATTTCCAGGATAGTGTGCCTGGCTGCTTTACAGAGGCAATTAGGCGTGTTTTATGGCCATTCTGGTCGTAACACCCAACTTCTAAGCAGCCAATAGCATCTTGCTGACCACGTGTGGACTAGAAATCTAAATTAACATATGGATGGAGAAGTCAACGGAGCAACCACCACGTGGGCTGTGTTAAGGATGGGAAATCACCTGAGTACATGGGGACTGTGGGCTAAGCTGAGAAGTTGGAAAACATCCCCCCAAAAGTTGTGGCAAACCGATTCCCTTTTGCTGCCAAGGAAACATCACCAGGACCTGAAATCAGCTCCAAGCCATCTTTACTTATGCTACCAAGGTGCTGAGGAGGAGGCCCCTTGTGAATTTGTTCGGTTCTGTCTCCAGTAATCCGGGTGGTCTCCGCTCCATCAGCTCCACCAGAGCCCAGTGGACGCCGGCCTCTGCCAACAGTAGCCTTCCCTCACCAAGGACTCTTTAAATGGGTTGGAATCTCAGTTCAGCCTTCTCCACCCAGTCCATTCCAAGGACAGTCCTGAATTCCACCTGCATCCAATTGCTCTTTATATCAAGGGTCGGAAGAGAAGACCTTGTTCTTCCCGTCAGGCATCCATACTTCTTGGACTAGTCCCGATTTTCGTCCAATTAATTCAACCCTCCAGACAGATATAAAAATTGCAAAGCTGCAGCATTCCTGATAAATGGCCATCCAGTTCATTTGAAGGGGTGTGGTGACTGCATCCATCTTCTCAAGTTCAAGCAAATCCTTCGATGCCTGTAAAACCTAATTCTCGTGTTGTGGGAAAGGAGAAAACTGTTGCCCGCACCTAAACAACAGGCCCTTAAATCCTTGCCTTTCAGATATGTGACAAGATATTATTAAGATGTACATTTTTAGGCCATCCTCTCTGCATCATTTGATAGCATTGGTGGGTGTGGAACAAACATGTGTCATGAATCATTCAGAAGAATTCCTAACTCAACAGCAATGTTATTTTTGGAATTACTCCTCATAGTATCCTATTAAACCATAATTTGCTTAACTGTGGCTTACTGATTAATAAACAATGGCTTTGATGCATAAAATTCCTTAAGCCATAATCCCATAGCTCACATTATCCCTGACTCAAAGTTGGGAGACCAAAATACTGGTCTGGGAACCTTATTCAGCCTGCTGGAGTCTTTTCTGGAGTCCCAGAGTCATCCCGGACCAAACTATTTTGACCCATTTATTCCACTGAAGAAGGTCAGAAGACAAATGGGTCCTCCGTCACCTCTTATAATTGTTAATGACTCCCAGAACGGGCCCTTGCCCCATCCTGTGGGCTTTGTTGCAGCTCTTACATTGATGGAAGTTATGCATTTCTGCTCTAAGCCAAAACTAAGCAAACAACATTAACATTAAGACATGTGTCTTGCGTCGATCCAGAAACAGGCATTAGCCAAAAATACCTGCAGGGATTGACTTGGGAAATAAGGTCCTGTTCAAATTAAGATGTTTGAACTAAAATGCAAATCAAAGCTACAAAAAGATTCAAAACATCAGAGAATTAAAAATTAACAATTATAGGAAAGCCATTCCAATCTTGCCTCGAGTCCTGGGTATGTAATTATTGTGGAGTCTCAATTATTTAAAAAGAAAAAGAAACTTACTGAACTGTTTTTATTCAGGCACTGCATTATCCTGTGCCTGTGTGTGTGTGTGTTTGTGTGTGCGTGCGGGAGGAAACTGATGAAGGCCCATAGGTCAGCAAAAAGTAATTTGCTTTATACACAGAAGGCCTTGGGTTCAAGACCCAACCTTCCCAGATTGGTTAGAGGAAATTCCTACCAGTATCCTTGGACAGTCCAACAAGATTGCACTAGATAGACAAAGTTTTGGCTGTGCATAAAGTAGCTAAGACAATCTGATAATGAAACACGATGTGATGAGCTTTCATAAATTTATACTTTATACTTTATGTGCCATCAAGTTGGCCTCAACTCTTAGCAACCACATACGTTTTCTGCATGCTGATCTGTCCTAACTTGGTCTTTCACATCTTCCAAGGATGCACCCATCGCCACTGTGATCATTCATAACTTAAGCAATTTATAAGAACAACAGGTAATAGTATTAAATAAAACTGGGTGAGGACCACTATAGGTGTGGGAAGGAACTTGAGTACGCAGCTCCTACCGTAGTCCCAAATGGAAGGAGGAGGTATCCTGCAGTTTGTCCCTCAAAACAGGAAGACATTTATCAGCCCTTTCCCACACCATTTGGGCAAATGAAATTACCTCTCTCTTATCCTGAAAGCAGATCATCAACAACAGACGAATCTTTCTGGAAACCAAATTCCAAGGCTAAGGAGCCACCACTGAAAAGGCTCTGCCTCAATTCATTACCTGTTTTAACTCTCCGGGCAAATGGACATAAATGATACAAAATTAAGTGTAGAAGAATCTGGATTTGGCCAGGATAGACAAGAAGGGTGAATTTAAAAACTCAAAATCCATCTGTTTTGATTCTCTTTGGTATACAACAAGAGAGATAGACTCTCTGTTAGGCTTTCAGTGTTCTATGATTACATGGAATTTCATTTGATGTCTGTTTCCTGGCATGGTCTACCTACCTCAGCAGGCTGACACTCGGATTTAATGTTTCCAGTGTACAGATCCAATTCTGTATTCTAACTATACTTATGTATACATACTGTTTATGCACCTTGACCGCAACAGTGTGTTCAAATGCAGAAGTCCACTATCCTTAACATAAATGAATAGCATCAATATAGACATAGAAGGAAAGGGACAGGGGATCCATTTAGGGAGGGAGCAAATCTATTTCTTTCTCCAAGCACGCTCTGCATGAAAATGAAATATGCAGAATTTCATCCATTCATTTGTGTGGTCCAATCATACTGAATTGTCATCTTTAGGACAATATGGAGCATTAAGAAACTTTAGAAACTGATTTTTATTTAGCTAAATATATATATTCAAACTGGATGCATTGTGATTAAAAGTTAGATCTTACTGGGACCTTTTCCCTTGACTGAGCTAGATTACCAGTATGGTGATCATCGTGGAAATGGGAGTAAATAAGTAACCATGGTGGAGTATGGTGCATGTTCAAAACGACCAATGTGAGTTGGTCCAGATGGTTGAGCTGATGTGGAAGATACCATCTGACAAGCAATATCGCACTCCATGCCTTTCAGATGCACATTTTCTTATATTATATGCGTTTTTATATGTGAAGAGTCCTAGGAATTGGATGACACACAAATGTTTTAATCACATCTTAAATTATCAAGCCCACACATGGAATGGATTGTATCTTTCCTAAAAAAATCAAGCCATAGGTTTCAAATTGCCTAATGTCCCAGCAAGTATAAATCAATTTGCTATGTTATTTTATTGATTCATTTGATGGGCAACTCTGTAAATGATGCTTTCGTAGTGTGTTACATAGTGTGTTACATATGCATAAATGCATAAAAAGCCTTTATGGATTATGAGTACTGTGTGATCCCATATAACTAGTGACATTTGGTATTTCTCTTTTATTGTTTTAATCTTTTATTGCACTCTAAGAAAAGAAAGAGGAAGATAGATCATTATTTGTTTATTTATTGATTAGATTTATACGTTGCCAACTCAAAACGACTCTCAGAGGCTTGCAATAAAAAAATTAAACAGCATCGAAAGGATAAAACAGATTTTGATCTCTATGATCTTAGCATTTTAACTGCATGTGTGCAAGCAAGCTTGTCAAGACTTGAGGAAGACAATATGTGTTCCCTGGTGTTATTTTCCCATAGACAAGATCTTTTTAAAAACCACAAAGCCACCTGGCATTAAACTGAGTTAAAAAGAGATAAAAAATTGCACCATATATTCAGAAACAAACTGAACAATTTGGACAGTTATTAGAAATCCCGTCCCTGGCACCATGGGATGTCCATGTGGATAAAGCAGAACCAGTTGAAGAGCAGTTTGATTAAGAGAAGGTTCCATATCTGTCATTCTTCTGTCTTGCTGCTCCCATGTTGTCTGCTGATTACAGTTAGGGTAGACACAGTAGTGGTTTTTTAGCTGCTGAAACACACCAAAAAGTGCATGCCTATACCAGCTCTTCACAACCTATCATAGTTTGGTTGAAACTAATGCTTCTGTGCAAAATCGCACTTGGTTTCTATACAGGTATGATCCATCATTAGCATAGCTTTGAAATTTTAGACCAGAGTGGGCAGAGAGTTATGCTTAATATTGGGATGAGAAGGAGCGGCAAGCAGAATGATCTCTAGTGGGTGGGGCTTCATGACTCATGAGCTTTTTTGGGTCCCCCCACCCTACCCAGGCTTGGGGTGTGCTGCTAATTTGCTAAGAAGAGGCTGTGTAGTCTTGGTGGACTGGAAACACAAATGCACACTGTTTCTCTTCCTTTCTCCTTTTTGCAGCTCATCAGGAGCCAAGTTACTTGAGAAAGGTGAGAGTGATGAATGTAGATAACAAGGTGCAAGTTTGCTCTCCTACCGATCTTTCGCAAGAGCTAACCTACCGGGTATTACTTACACAGGATCAAACTGCAGCCCTCGAGATGTATTCCTTACAGCTTTTGGCCCTGAAGAAGTACCCAGGGATCCCTCCTCAGAGCTGTTCTTCACATTATCATGCCATCTTCTCTAACTGCAATGTTCAAAGCCATTTCTTTTTTTTGAAAGGAGCTCTACTAATCCCCTCCAAATTAGCAAGCCTCCTCCAGCATAATCATGGGAGGATTAGGTATCTCCTTGAATACCTGACTTTTTGAAAATGGCATTGAAGGTATTGCATAAGTGGTTGACTATGGGTCATCAAGTCAATGCTGACACTTAGCAGCCATGTAGATATATTTCCGCTAGGGCGATGTGCTCCAAACCCAATTCTTCAGGTCTTCTAATGGTGTCCCCATCTGTATCATAACTGAATCCACCCACCTTGCTGTTGATCATCCTCTTCTCTCTCCTTCCACTTTTCCTAGAATTGAAGCCTTCACCAGGAACTTAGGTCTTTGCATAATGTGTTCAAAATAAGGTAATTTACGCCTCACGTGAGAAGTTGTCATATGTTTTTCACCTCCAAACAGCCTGGAACTCTTTTGAGATTTTCAGGATCTGGGAAGGAATTTGTTCTAAGGAAAGTGGTAGCCCTTTTCTCTTTCAGGCCCTGGAATAATGGTTTTATTTCCACAGGCTATCCAATTTTTTTCTTTGGAAAATCCACTGTTCTTTAGCAGAAAATACTGTCTTTTTATATTGGTTAAACCAGAATACTGGCCTTTTATTCTTCCCTTAGGGATGGTTTTTCCTTGGGAGATAGAAGTACCACATGCTATGATCACCTGTTCCAGGTCAGAAGTTATGTACCAGTTATGCGCCTCTCTCTCCTGCTCAGCCTCCTAAAAATTCTTGGGTTGGTAAAAGGGTTCATGCAGTCTGGATGGGCAGGTAGGTAGCTACTCACAAATTTCTGGAATGCAATGGGGGATATGGTCCATGGGAAAACCAGGAAATACCAGAGTTGGAGGAAATAGAAAAGAAAAAGATGAATGATGCCGGTACATAGACCCGGTTGAAGGTATGAAGAGATTAGTTTTGTGTTCTATTTCTGATTCTGGAAGCAAAATATGCCAACTAGGAAGGGTTTGTTGGCATGCTGATTTGTCAGGCTACGTATTTTATTATTTTATTAATTTCCTGTTTTGTGAGCTTATACTAAAATCACATCGCTCTTTCTTTAAAAATGCACACATGTGCGCACATAAAAAGCCAAGCCTATACCTTGTCCTCAGGATATATTTAATGCCCTGACTTGTTTGAGCTCCCATGGACTTTCGTAAGAAAATGCCCATAGTAATGTTTGGGTGTTGCCGTAAGGAAAATGCTGTTGGAACTTACCAGTGGTATTACAAAACATCATACATGTTTTGAACACCAAAAGGATGGGAACCCAAAACTGGAAGTCAGGCAAAAGTAGTTCTGGGTCCATTTTCCCTCCAATGCTATCAGATTTAACAAGATTTATTCTCTAAGTTATTGGCTTGTTTGTAGACTGTGCTACACTGTGACTGCAGAACCATAATTCAATAAATTTCAGAGGGTTGGCTTTGAATATCATCCTGGTTTATGAAATGTAATGAGTGGGATCACACATCAAGCTAAAAGACAACCAAACCAACAACCTGTTGGCTGAGCAGAATGTATGAATCCATGGTCTTATGCCTAAACCATTTGTATGGCTTAATGTAATATGCAAATGCAGCCATTGTTATTTTTAAGTTTAAATTCAAGTTTAGTGCAAGAACCCAATTATGGCTTGTTCAGAAAGCTACAGCTTAACATGGAGTATGAACCCAGGCTGCCAGGGTGAATAATTTATTTATTTATTCAGATTGCATAGAAATCCTGCTTTTCAACTTGAAACATAAAAATGACATATGTCATTGTCTATCCTCTCCCCATTTTACTCAATGCAAATGGGCTAAACTTAGAAAAAAGCTGGTCTGAAGTTTACTAGTGAATTTTCTGGGCATTCACAGTCAAAGTCTGATATTCTCGTCTACCAGAGAGAGAGGATTTATGTTGATTGAAGCCACATGGCTAACTTTGTACTCCAAAAGTCATATACAGGAATAAAAGCGGGAGAAAGAATCCTATGATTTAATGTCCGCCATATTAAATAAACAATGAAAGTTTTTTGTATGTTTTCCCAACAGGGAAAGTGCTGACCTATAACTTTGACCCTTGATAGACTTTTATTTGCAAAGAGTTTATGGGTGAAGAAAGAAAGAAAGAAAGAAAGAAAGAAAGAAAGAAAGAAAGAAAGAAAGAAAATCTGTCTAGAGAATCCACCTATTTCATCAATAAATAAAAGGCAAATGATCCAAGATCACCCTCTGAACTTCATGGATATATTATGATTCAAACTTGGATCTTCCAAACCCTATTGTAATCTAATATTTTAATCTCTACATTGCTTCAGCAGCGAAGTTTCATCATCATATAGTTTGGATTCACAAATAATTTACTTATAACTTGGTTTCTGAATGCCCCACTTTCTGGTTTCAGACAATATCCTAAGCCATGAAGTAACCCAATGAGCTGAGTTCACCCAACTCACTTAAAACTCCTGCCTCCCAAAATAAATATTTGCACAGTATATCTAAGCTTCCTATACTTGCAAATACAGCCACAGAACTTGTTGCCTGGTCAACCATATTGTGTGAACCCAGCCAGAGGGACTAAAATAAATGACAGTGCTGTCACCTATAGTCAGGCATTACCTTTAGGCTTGCAATCCCAAATACCAATAAAAGAGAATATTTGTAGCTCAGGGTTGAACTGTATCCTTGGTGCTCTCTGAGCTTGGTTGCTTTCTTGCAGATGTTTCATTACTTAACTAGGTAACATCATCAATGCAATGAAACATCTGCAAGAAAAAAAAACAGGCTCAGAGGGCATCAAGAATCTCACAATCCAAATATACCCAGCAGGAATTTGCTTATTCTGTCAAAGTCTTCCTAGGGTTTGGTTCAAATAAAGATAAGCATGTTGAGTTAAACTCAAAAGTCAAATCTTAATCAGACTGGCCATATGGGTCAGAATTCTGGGACTTAGTTACAAAATACTCTAATTATAATTTACTTAATCATAGCTTGTTAAATAAGCTTGGGCTACATTTACACAGCAGACCATTCCATAATGTCTTATTTGCAAACTGCAATGGCTGGGGATTACACAATACGCTGACCCTAAATCAAACAAATCACATTATAGCTTAGAGAGATGTGACAACCCAGACACGAAACTGCAACCATATGATCCAGCTGGAGGTTGCATTAAGCTTCTTCTCACATGCATTCCTTCTCAATTCAAGAGAAGAAGCATTGCCCGTGCCACGATGTTAAAGAAGCCTTTTGAAAAGAGCAGAAGGAAAAATCAATAAGCCTCCAACTCAGGCGTATATCACAGCAGCATATAAACATGACTATGGCTTTTTGCATTAAAGTTTCAACAGTCTTGAGAATTTTGTTGTTTTTGCTCTGATTCTAAAGGTTAGAAATACAGTATTTGGAAGATGCAGCTGTTTTTCCTCTTGAATACATAACTCTTTATCTCTGTCTTTTAGTTAGACTAGAAGGAAAACACCATCTGCATTGTTCCTAAACAACTTCATAAATCACACTTTTATAATAAAATGTACATCTACCAATACTTTTTATTGGCCAAGCATGGTTAGACATGCAAAGAATTTGATTTGGTACAGAGGCTTCTCAATATATTTGCAAGACAACAATATAAAATAATAATGTCGACAAATACTTAGGTATACAACAGTAGATATGCAGCCAGTAAAAGGAATATTCTA
>JANHZU010003163.1:98858-110274 GCA_032468055.1 Acrochordus granulatus | reverse complement strand
TTACAGCTTAGGTATTCTGTTTGGAAGTAAGCAGATCTTAAACAATCATAAATTTTTCAGTGGTCTACTAGTAGTCACAGATGTGCTTTTTGACACTTGCACTGTGGAATAATCTGAATTCTGAAGGGACATAGGTATTGGACCTATCTTATGGGAATTTATTATTGGGAGAAATACACAAAAATTCTGTAAATTGACATAGTCCTTTTCTGTGCAGTGACAAAGATTTTACAAAGATTTTTAGTGGAAATAGAGCTTTGCCTAAGCTAAGTATAAGCATAAGCTGGGTGCTATGTGCGTTGTGCACTGTACTTCTTGGGGGAAAAGCATTTTAGAAACTACATTAAATATTGTTTGTCCTGACAGCGGCTATACCGAGCTGGATATTTGGACAACATGCACCGATATACTCTGCCCCCTGACCGCCCTGACCTCATAAGGGCACGTCTTAATGCACTCCATATCAGTGATGTAAGTAATTTTCTTTTTCATTTGGGAGGTTAATTCCATAAATTGGTATAAGTATGACCAAGTTTACTTTTCTTATACACGTTGTTCAAGCTACTTGGAGTAATATAGTTTTGAAACTAGACTATAGGTAAAAGAATACTGCTGCCTGCCATTAAATGCCATAGTCTAATCGTACAAATTATAACATTCTGTAACAATATATAGCCCATGTTTCATTGATGGTCAATTAAATTCTATGCATATTCATGTGAAAACAAATATGCAAATAATTCCACAAAGTGATCCATTGAATCAATTATTGGAATATAAAAATAACAGAGGACAATGCTAGAAAGGCTGCTCCAACACACAAAGAAGTAGAAGCAGGTAGCACATTTTGCATTGTACACTGGCAAACCTTTCCTCTTGTGTTAGAAGAAAAGAATAAGAGAACTGTATTGCTCATGCAGTTAGAGCGGCATTGCCATGCACAGATGAATGGCACAGTTGTATGTCTGGTATGTTCTGTTTCTTCTCAGACCATTCAAATGGATCAGCATGTATCTGAACTGAAACAACCAGTGAGTGCATGAGGAGGTGGAGGAGTTGGGGGCATCTCATTAAAAATGAAACTGCTTTTGGTAGATATACAATTGGATCAGATGCCACACACAGAAAGCTGTTGAGGGAGACTGACCTCACAGCACAGAGAAGAAGAAAAAAAGCCATGTTGGTATTTGTAAAGCTGCAAAGATAGCCATAAATCAAATGAATGTAATGTGCGAGGATGAGTGCAAAAACTGTGCAAACTGTGATAAAGTAAAATGATGCATGGGGTTTCAAATCAAAGGACTTGTGTTAAGAATGAACCGCAACACCAAGGCCAAAGATTTGCAGATTTAAAAAAAGAGAGAAAAGATGGAGGGAAATGAGAACTAGAACTTGAGGAAAAGCTCTAGATTTGGATCTAATCCCCATGGGAAAAGGAATGTCAAATTCTTCTAATACAATTTCTGCAAATAATTCTAATTTATCTAAAATTGCTCTTTAAAGAGGACATCTTTTATAATTTGGGTATGCATTCTTGCTTGTATTCCATAACATCTTAGTTCAAACAAGGATACTACTGTCCAGAATGTAGGAGCAAATTTTTTCAGACCCACTCAAAAACATGGGTGTCACATTAATCTACCACAGAGTAAATAAAGTTATTCAGAAAGCCAAGTTATCTGAGAAGGTGGGTACAGGACAAATTCAGGACAAAGTGGGTGGTTATCTTAGGCAGCAAACATGGGATGGTTGATTAACATATGGATACCATCCATATCCTTCTGCCTCTAAAGCTAGTCTGCTGCCTCTAGTTGTGATGAAAGAGTTAACCCAGCATCACTGCCTAAGGTGGTACAATTAATCTGCTCAATATTATATTTGAATGGGAGCTTCAAACCTGAACATTTCCTCTCTGGTAGGATATTGATGAGTGGAACTATCATGGCATAAACTTTGATACTGAAATAAGACAGAGCCACCATGTGCAGCCCAATCTCTATCTGGTTCATGAGTCTCAAACTCAGAACTAGAAGCCTTCTAGATTATTTGGTGTGGTCTTTATGAATATTTAGGGAAGCAAAAGCTTGAACAGTAGAAAGTGCCACACTCACAACACAACTGTTACTGGAAGGAAAACAGCAACTGCCTAATCTTGGCCAGGCAGATCAGGTAAGAAGGCAGTCTTAGGTAAGAAGAAAGTGTGGTTCCATATCTGGATGAGCTTGCTGAAGCTGCATGTCTAGTTTTGCATCAAGATGTAATTATAGCTAAACATATGCAATGATGTCTGTGCAATAAATTCTAGGAGTTATTGAAGCTGAGTATGTAGTGAATGGCTCTTTCATGCAGACTGCTTAGAATGTACTGAAGATACCTTCCCACATTGTTTAGCTAGTCCTGGGTTATCATCCTATATTGGGCATATACACACTGCCGTGGCAGACTCTGGCACTACCCTTTGAGGGGCCACCCCTCTGAGCAATGTGGAGAGGGCAAGAAAGCAAAATATTCACAGCTCAAGCCAGTAATGAAATGCATGCACTGGTGCAGCAGTTCCTCCTTTTTCTGGCTTCAGAAGGGTGATAATCCCTAACCTATTTTCTATAAATCTTGGCTTGCTGGAAATTGAAGACTTTCCCAGCATCATTTGTCAATCTGAGTTGAACACTGGAGAATATGGAATAAAGTGGACTTCTGGGGGAGATATGGTGACTGGCTTTGCAAAAGTGCAGCTGATGACTGTGACAAAGACCAAGGAAAAAATTGGTTCCTTGGAATCTTTACAAATAAAGAGTGGACAGGAGATCATCCACATGTGCTCCAGATGGTGGCTGCTTGTGAGGAGACTGCAGTGGGTTTTCTGTGGGTTTGAGATGATGGGATCAGCCACTTTGCTCGCAACTGCAGCAGAGAATTTCAAAAGCACTGTGTATGCATACCTCACTTTCTTTTTTACTGTATGATGGATGGATATAATAGAAATGTAATCCACCCGGGGCCAGATGAAGGGTATATATTACCCTTGCATTTTAGAGGGATTAAGCTTCATTGGCACCCTCTAAACTTTGGTGCCATAGGTCATCGCTTCTTTAGCCTCAGCCTAAAGCTGGTCATGAATCCAACAGAGAACTGAATAGATTAATACTTGCTTAGAGGTTTCGGTGTTGCAGCTGTTGTTGTAAAGAACTATACCTCACATGGTCCTCATGATGATTTGAGACTCCTGAGCTATGTAGTAGCTGTGTTCAGCTGGATTCCCATAACAGCTGTGTTCTCTTCATAATTTTCATTAAGCTCATGCCTTAATCATATCCACTATCTTATAAAGCATCTCCCTATTTTAGATAGGTTGATGGAATTGTCAGGATTTGGGAGTCAGCACAGAAGGTATTAAAAAGTTTGAAGTTATACATAATGAAAATGTACACTGCTATAAAACTCAAATGCTACTATCAAATGTTACAAAAGACAGAATAGAGGCAATATAAAAGCAATATTGATGTGTCTTATATATCAAAGCAAACTCTAATTATGACATATGTGACTCTTTCCAAATAGAACATTGTATTTTGTAGGTGAAAAAGTGAAGGGATGCATGCCAGTTTTTTGAGTCATAAATAAATTATTCTAATAGAATCAAATATTAATTAATAAAGCCAAACAGATATGTAAATCAGATTAATTGAATATTTTTCTATTTGCTTTTCCATTTTTCAATGCAGAAACTATATAAAACTTCTTGGGAGGAAACACGGGCAGCTGGCTATGATTTCAGATTGGATGCCATCCCTTTCCAGACAGCTAAAGTGTCTAGAGAAATTTCCAGTGATGTATGAAACATTTCAAGATATCATTTTTGGCGCTTAAAGACTTTTATGTCTTAGCAGGTCATGTATGATTTTTTCTATGCAGTTTAAAGGGAAGAATCTGTTTTGAGTATCCTAAGGCATCCAAACTAAGAACAGTCCTATATATTAGCATTCATGTATGTCCCATTAACTGCATATGAAAAATCATTATTAATATATTGTGGAAATACTTAGCATCTTTTTACTCCATGGAGCTTATTTCACCAAATACTATTGTTCATATTCTTTCAGACTAGAGATTGCTAGAGAACAAAAGTGCAATATGGAAACATATAAGTACACACCTGGACCAGACAGTAACTACTTCATCTATATTGGATTGGGCCTGTATTTTATTTCCCATTAGTTCAGTAAAATAAAAAACATCATGAGAAAGTTCAGTGAGAAATTGTCACTTCTTTCTGTGGTCCAGAGAGAGGACATCCAGGTACATATGCTCTCCCTGTAAAAGTCGATAACATTTATTTTGACCCATTCTGTTCTATTTAATGAATTTGTGGAGTTTGAAGGATTGAAACTGATGCTTTAAGTCTTCAAAAAGGAATTTTGAATTCCCTTTCTCCTTTAATTCTTCCTAAATTTTGGGCCCATCCACTTTAATGATAGTATACACATTATTAGCTTTTTAACTTGCACAGTGCACAAAGTCAGTGAATGGTTCCCTGCTGAAAAAGATTGTCTCTTCCTGCTATAACTATATGTGCTGGCAGGACTCTAGATGCTCTGATAATTCTGGAAGAGTTCATTCTAGAGTTTTATTTTAAAATGTGTAATTATTACCTTGAACGTATGCTTTCTACATATATTCTTCAACTATAATGAAATGTTCCCAATCCAAAAATAATTTCAATGAAATACTTAAAATGTGGTACCATGATTTTAGCATTTATGCACATATAGACCAGAGTGTGTACATGTAAAATGATATGGCATAATATGAAAGTATGTGAAAGTATGCTTCCATATGATTCTGTAATGAAATAATATTCCTCTATCTCAATACTCTAGTTCAGATACAAAGAAGCCTTCCTAAGGGATAGAGGTCAATGGACTGGATTTTACAATGTGCATGATGATCCTAAAATGAGACACTTCCTGAAGATGGGCCACCTCCAAAGTGACAACCAATATAAGAGGGATTATTTTAGAAACAGAGCACAATTCAGAAGTCAAACTGATCAGCCAGGATTTATTCATGCAAAGAAAAGTCAAGAATTAATAAGTGATGTCAACTACAGGCAGCATCTGCATCAATATACCTGTGACCCAGAACAGCTGAACCTCAAGCATGCCAAACAAGCCTATAAACTCCAAAGTGATGTAAGTATGTTAGGAGCCTATTATAGGCAAGGATATGTCTACTCAAAAAACTTATTTTCAAATCCAAAGTTAATGTGTATATTAAGTAAGCAGTTTAGCCTTAAAACGGAATTGTAACAGTTCTTTTCCATAATGTTGTGCATAATGCCTAACTAGTACACCAGGTTTAGGAAGGCTTAGACCAAAAAAATTAAAAACTATTAAAAATTGGTTTCCCACTTTTGTTGTTCACAGTGATATTATGCTCATGTGGGCAGTCCAGAGGAAAAAAGATAATCAAAGAATATATTCTCATCCACCTATACAAAAGCTAAAGTACATTAGGAAAAAAAATACTACTAAAAAGAAGGACTTCCTTCAATTTGCCTACCCATGAAGAAAGCGGAGAAAACTTCTCTAAAATAAATTCAACTCCTTCAGTGCATCTGTGAGCTGCTATTGTTGGAAGTGAAGAGTTACAAAAGGATTGAAAGATAGTTATAGACATTCCACAGTTATCTGGATTTTCAATAGATCTAGTCACAATTCCACATTTCCAATATTATTCTCAATGGGAACAGATTTTTATATTCACTATGGAAAAGAGGAAAAATGAAAAGAATGTTATACATGTAACAGTACATTTCTCTTCTGGTTTTGCAATTATTTTCTTGTATAATGTATGGGGCTTTTGTTAATAGACAAGTCGTGTTTGCTATGTGAAGAAGAAACTCAAGCCTCTTCAGGGGCTGAAGCAAAGAAAAGATCTGTCTTCCTATTCTCTATATAAGCACAGTTTAATCTTAACCCTTTAAGATGGAAGGCTGCATAGCGCCTGATTTTGAGGAACAACTAAGGTGGCACAGAATAGCTTGCAAGTACTCTTTTACCTGTCCTTGCCTATCAGCATCTGTTTCCTCGGAGGCCATTTTCTTTTCTAGGCCTTTAGTATATCTATATATGGTTTGCTTCATCTGCTTTCAAGTGTTACAGTCTTGGAAAGGTCCATGCAGTTAATACTGTATTTTGCTTTTTAGGTCAAATATAAATCTGATTTGAATTGGATCAAGGGTACTGGCTGGACTCCTCCTGGTTCTTACAGAGTAGAAATGGCCAGAAGGGCTGCAGAGCTGGCATATGCTCAGGAAACAGAATCTCAAGAAACTCAGGATCAGTATGATCCAGATTATGTAAGTGAATGGATAGATAACCCAGACAAGAGTGAGGGGCAAAAATACTAATATGTTACTATTTGCCATTTTAAGTTTCTCTTAGTAGCTTAGCGCTAACCTAATAGCTTAGTACTTTTATAGCTGAAAACTCATAATAACTTCTAGAAATAAGGCATGATATTCATTGTATCTGATGATCCAGCCTCTGCTACAGAGTCATGGTAAAGGAATTGGGAAGATGAATCTCCAAGGAATACAGTTCCTTTAAATCCAGCAGAGAGAAAATTAGTTGTACAAGGTTTAAGCATACTTATGGTGAAAGGTTCTTATCTAGGGTCATATTCATGAAGCACAGAAACTTTGGATCTGTTGGAGCCAAGTCTGTCCAAGTGTGCATCTGAACTGTCCAATGAACTACTATTGAAAGCAAAGACAGCTGAAATTGCACCGTAGGTCTGTGAACATCTGAGCGTTTCAGCTGGTTTGGGTTGCCACCTAAATCACTATTTGAATAACCTTTATTACAATCATAAAGATCCGTGGGTCACCACAGTGGAAGAAATGTGGATTGACCAAGCTATGAATCTATAGTATGTAGTTTTATATAACCAAAGTACCAAATCTTAGAAAGGGAACTTTAAGATATTGTTTCTGCTACTTATAATGTGATATATTGTTCAGTATAATTGTTATAAATGAGAATGGCACAATAGTCTTTGTCAGAAAATACCATTCTGAATCTATTGTGATTGCAGGAGAAAATAACAGAAGGATCCCAACAAGTCCAACTGAATCCTGACGCAGCAGAGGTTCTGCAAATGAAGAGAAGAAAAATGAAACTAATTAAGAAATGAACAGAAATACTGACATTTGTCTAAGGAAAATGCGTATATTTTTCAGAGCCTTAAGACCTGGCTCTGTTAATTGGCATGGGGCTCGACTGGGAACTCATCATCTTGGAGGTGGTTAGTAGATTCATAGTCACCTCCATTCCTCTTACATATGTTTTTATATTTTTAGCTCCCTCCTCCCTGTTCAGCTGGGTTTTTTGTGTTTTATGGTTTTATGGATTTTTATTATTTTATAGTTTTATTGTAAGCCGCTGAGGGTCTTTTGTTTTTGGTGGCATATAAATCCAATAAATAAATATATTTTTCAGCTTGTTTACTAAATCTATTCTAATCTCCTGAGAAACAGAGTAGTGCACAGCTCAGAAAAAGCTATTATGAAAAAAGACTTTTGCTAACCCTAGAGGAATAATGTAATATTAAACTTTATGTTTTTGCATGAAAAACTGTTCCTGATTTTTTAAACCATGTATTATAGAATGTAAGTATTTATGACAGCAAATTAGATTACTTGATGACTGACAGGCTCAGCTGTGTACTAAAAAAAATTGTACTGAAAATAAATCAGTGGAATCATTTCCCAAAAAGTCTAGAGTTATTTTGTTGATTTGTTAATGATGTTCATTTTCTGAATTCTTTTGTGGCTGAATTACATTCTTGCCAGTGGGCACTTTTGCCTCCTTTCCTTTTTTTTAAAAAAAATCCTGAATAAAACATAGAAAAGATTAGAAATGCAGTTGTTAGAGGAAAAGGTTTAATCTCCCATCTGTGCAAAAGTCATAATGTAGATCAGGACCCACATGTTCCTTTACTGCAAGAAGTTCAGTACATAAATGGAATTAACATATCATTTGATCTTCATCTGGCCAGGTCATATATGATTGATATTGGAGATTTATTATAATTTAATCAATGTTTATGGAAATGAATCAAAAGGAAATTCTGGGTAACTGAAAGGAAACATAAATAGGTTCTTCTCAGTCAAATAATGTATGAATTCATCTAACTTTTGAGGTTTATTTGGATAGCATGTTTCTTGTTTCCGAATATAAATTCTAACTTACTCACTAAACAGAGGTCTTCTGGAGAAAATTCTCAATCCAACTAGTTTTAGAAGATTATAACTGTGTTGTCTACCCTTAATTCCTCAGATGATAAAAATATAACAATAAAAAAGATAACTTTTGTATATTACATTCAGCAAAGGATTGTATATTTCCTTAGCCAAAATACTATTAAGATATTAGAGCTTACATTTCTGGGTAGAAATTTGGCTCAAATACTAAATAGGAGAGAAAAGAATGGAATTTTTGAAAGAAGAATTACTTGATCCACCATTCTTCTTATCTACATGTTTACCATTCTTAGTTATGAAAATTGGATTCATGTTCAATTTTTCTTCTAATCCAGTTGAGAAATCCTGTCACCCGAGTATAAACTCCTGGTTTATTTTTTAATCCACATTGATCTCCCCAGCTCACAATTCCATAAACATAGTAAGTTCCATTTCTAACACATGTCAGAGGACCTCCTGAATCACTCTAATGGAAAAGATAAAAAAGACAATTAACATTGACAACAAACAAAATTAATTAACACTAAAATTTTATACTTGATCCAGAAAAGTTATATTTTTTAATGGCAGGGATAAGGTAATAGAGTCTTGGATTAAATAAATTTATGATTTTTCTGAAATGTAAATCACTACATTCAAAAGTGATGGTTATAAAAGTATGATCAAAGTGTAAATTTAGATTTAGAAGGTTATCTAGATCAAAATCTGTTTAAAAACAAGCTATATAATGCAGTGGAACATCAATTATGTATTGTAATTTAAATTTATATATAGTCTTATTGAGAGTTTAATGTTCTTGAAAATAACCATTAGATACAGTCAGATTGTATACACATAAGCAATATATATCCATACATAGTCTACAAGTTTTCAGAATAGCTTAAAAATATGTAAACAATACAATTATCATTATAAAACATTAAAAAACAGGCCAGGTCTTATATTTTTTTTTTCATAAGATAAAGTTGTTTTACCTAATTCCGTGGTCTGGGATTTTACTTTACGTCTACAATCAAATTGGCTTTTGAATACATACTTATAGGATTATAGTGCCAATATTTGATAATTAGCAAAATGCCCTTCATAAGGAATATGAATAGGAATACTAACCCTGACATGTTTTGAATCTTAGGAGAAATCTTTCCTGTCAATAAATTTCACATTTATTCAGTGTATTTACTTTCATTATTTTGTTTTTAAGATATATCTTATTCTGATAAATGAATAAGTCAAAAATGCCTTTATGCAACCCATGTATACCTGACTTACTGATTTTGTACCATCAAGTTAGACCACATAGATAGATTTCCTTCAAGACAATCTATTTATAATCTGTTTTTTCATGACTTCCAATAGTGCTTTCATCACTTCCATAACTGAGTCCATTTACCTTGCTGCTGGTTAACCTTCTCTCCTCTAGTTCACATTATATAAACCTTCCTCTTTTCTTCTTTTCCAGAGAGCTGGATCATTGCATAATGTGTCCAAAGTTTAATATAGTTTTTAGATAATTTGTGTTTGGTTATTTGTGCCTTGAGTGAAAACTATGGATTGGTTTGTTTGATGGCTGATCCTAAAAGGCAAAATCTATCTATCACTTTGATATCTTCATGGACAATTCTGAGGCTGTTGTTCTATCTGTCATTAATGTGGTCTTCTTTATATTTCATTTTAGTCCCATTTTTTCACTGTGCTCTTTGACTTTTAGTACTAGGGCTTGCAGATCCTTTACAGTTTTGGCCATTAGATGCAGTTAATTTATATTTCTTCCTCCAATTTTAAAACCACATTCATTTCCAATACAGGTTTCTTTAATAGATATTCAGAATATAGGTTAAATAAGTGAGGGTTATAAAGCCTTGTCCCACTCCTTTGCCAATATGGAGACAGTCTGTTTCAACAGGATATATATGTAGAGGAGCCTATATCCAGTCAAAGACAATGCTTTTGTAAAAAGAAAATTATAGATCATGTGAATGAGATGTGTTTTTAAGCAGCTTTATAAATTATTACATTCCCAAGTTTGCACAGCTTGTATTCATTCAACTTCCTTGCCATTAGAGGACCTACTGTTAATTTAAAGTATACAGTTTGTCTTTTATGTTATGTTGAAAGGAAGGAAGTTAGGATAATGTTATTAGATATGAGGAGCAGGTACATATGCAGTACATATGGAGCACTTGGCCAGACATTACCCTATACAATCTGTTTACATTTTGTTTGAAGAGAAATGAGTGTTTAAATACCAAAAAGCAACAAACCTGACAGGTATCGGTTCTTGTTCTCTGAAGACTTCCAGCACAAAACATGCTTTCTACCACTGCTATTTTATACATTTGGGGCATTACACTGCCTCTGGGAAATCAATTTTACTTTGGCATCTAAGAGCTGATGAGATGATTCACCTATAGGATGAATACCGGAAAAACAAAGACACTCTCATTTCCCACTTCTCTCTGCAGATTTGTGGCTGAGCTCCAAATATAATTGTTAAAAATACTGAGATTAACTAAAGGGAAGGAAGGAAGGAAGGAAGGAGATGATATCCATCCATCCATCCATCTTATGTTAAGCTTAACATTTTCGTAGTTATTGCATATGCAGATACATATTATATTAGGTCAACAAGATAACATCATAACATTTCTAGCTTGATAGGCTTTCAAGATAAAAGATAGGACAAACTAAGTCAATGTATTGATTTGTTACATCAATAATTGTCAGGCATGTAAGGAACTGTGCCTTTCTTTGGACGCTACTGCTGTCCTTGTGCTAGGATTATAAATTATATCTATAACCCACATTAAATTCCATATAATATAATTCTCATCCCATACAAGTGGCAGCAATGCAGAAAAATCTGATGGGAGGAGATAGGAAATTAGGAGAAGATGAAAGTTTCCAGTAGACTATATATAATTGTGGCATGCATCTAAGTTTGTCAGGTGACTTTGGGAGGACATTAAAGCAGCTCTCCAGAGCCTTCAAGTGGCTGTGGCTGTTTTGGATCTTAAAGATGAACACGTAGAGGGAGCCTTTCTTTGTAGAGAAGTTCCTTGTCGAGTGATGTGGCGTTTCACGCGGCCAGCGGGCTCCTCACGGGATCAAGGCGAGAGGAAGAATAAGACGCGACAACATCTGGGTTTCCTCGGG
>JANHZU010003163.1:60389-73863 GCA_032468055.1 Acrochordus granulatus | reverse complement strand
TTATCAGCATGGAGGTGGCTGATGGATCCCTAGCCATCCTCACCTCCCTTTTTATATTCTAAATCTTTTGCCTACCTTGCTAATCTGCTGTGTTTTTTATTTTGTTTTAATGGGGGGTTTATTTTTATTGTTTTTAATATATTGTTTTTTTTATTGTTATTAGCTGCCGAGAGTCTTCGGATTTTGGCAGCATATAAATTTAATAAATAAATAAATAGCTTGAAATAAGAAGGCACCAGACTAGGGAAGGTTGTTTAAAGATTGTTACTGTTGACTACATAATAAAAATGTTTAATTACTGATTTTTCACATTTGTAATTTTATACAGATGTAAACCATTACTTTTGTAGCACTCTTTACTTAAGTGTTTCTTAAACTGTATTCATTGAACAACTGGAAGATGTTCCATCAGCAGATCTCAAGGTCCAAGATAAAGAGGTTATAGAGTCTGGATTTATTCAATTTCATTCATTAGCTTATCCATGAATGAATGAATGTATGTTGGCAGGCCAGTTTCCAGGTATTACATTGAACCAATGCAAAGAAAAAAAATCATTAGAAGGTTTTTGGATGAAGATTCAAAGAAAATATGAACTTTTAATGAAAGTCCTATCTTTTCTTTCCAAAAATGGATTTTCTTACTACACTAAGAGGATATAAAATAGGCCAACCATCTCTTGAGATTTATTTTAAACAAATGTTACTCCAGTTTATGATAAACATTTGTGTATGTTTGTGTGTAAATAATTACAGGCATATATAACTTATACTCAGTGGAAACGGAACATTTGATATAGTTTTTCAAAATTAGCAATACACTTTATTTTTAGATCCAAATAGTTTGAGGATGTTCTGCTTGAAAGAATCACATAAGTGCTATAAGCGTGATGGTGAAAGATGTATGAAAAATGTAAAATGTTCTGTGGATCTCTAAGCCATATGGCCAGATTTTGTGTGTCTCTATAAATACACATTACCATTACCAGCTTTTGACTTAGCTGCCAGAAGTGGTGCATAAAAATGATCTTTCCGACAATTCTAGACAGATTACTAAACTGTGAACAGATAATTCCATACAAATAAGGGAAAGAAGAAAAGCTTAGAGGAAAAAAAAGTAGGAATTGACAATTTCATTCCAGCCCAAATTAGGAAAGACTCTGTCTCTCTCTCTCTCTCTCTCTCTGATGACCAAGAGCTTTAAACGGTAGGGCAGCTCCTCAAATCCACAGCTCTGAAGTGGAGATGGAAGGCTGCAGGACATAATATGAGAACCCCTGCTGGGGAAGTCAACGGAGACAGAGGAAACAGTCAAGCTAATATAAAAAAAAGTTAATATTACAAGAGCAAAATGCATTTGAGCATAATTCTAAACTTTAAATTCAATTTTCCAAATCTTGGTGAAAGAAAAATACAATCTGCTGTCATAGCAGGGTATTGTCACACTGTTTTTTTTTAAATACAGAACAAATAAAAAACAATTAATGGAAATTAATTGTTAAATTAATTAATTTATTAACATGCATTAATAATATATGAAAATATGTTCCTCATAGTGCTGCAGAAAATGTGAAATGCTACTTTAAAAGAATAAGAAAAATATTTGAATCTTGTGAATTGTGTGGGGGCAGGAGGAGATGGGCACCATGCATCTCTCAGGAGCTTGTTAACTTGGTAAATAGACATCTAAAGATTTGGTTGATTCTGCTTGTGGCAAGGAGAGAAACAAATGTTTTCAAATGCTAGTGGTCTTTACTTCAGGGAATAAAGAAAAAGGTGAAAACAAGAAGAAAATGATTTCAGGTAAGTGGATTTGGCTTTTTGTTCCTCATTTAGTCAGAAATACCCAATAAATTCAAGGAAAAAAGTATCAGTAATTGTAATGTTCAAAGAATGGTAGCTATTTTGCAACTGATTCTCTATAAGATACTGCAAAGAACAGTGTGGGATACACACACACACACATACATACAGGGGTTTAGATTAACTTTTTAAAAGAGATGTAGTACATTTGTCTCAGATGTGTGAATGAGCACTGTAGTGTGGGGAGTCACTTTGGCTATACCTAAGTACAATGTCTAGTATCATAACAGGAAAGCAGTAGCTATATATTCAAAAAAAGCCTCCTAAGTTGATAAGGTGGTGATATGTTGAAGGGGTGTATGTGTGTGTATGTATTATGTATGTGTGTATGCATGGATGTATATAAATAAATATATATGTATGTATATTTGTATATAGTATATAAAGGTAAAAGTTTCCCTGCCAGTTGTGAATGACTGTAGGCTGAGATGCTTATCTCTGTTTCCAAGCCAAATACCAGCGTTGCCCAAAGACACTTTTGTGGTCATGTGGCTGGTATGATTAGATACCAAAGGTGCACTGTTACCTTTTCTGCTGAGTAAGTGGTACCTATTTATCTACTTGCATTTGCATGCTTTCAAACTGCTAGGTTGGCAGGAGTTGAGACAAAGGAGCTCACCCTGTTACATGGGTCTCGAACTCAGGCTGCCAACCTTCTTAATCGCTTGAACCACCATGGCATGTGTGCATGGTCCCTCTCTCCCTCTAGGGAGAACCAGCTATATTCTGTTTTGCTTCACCCCATACTAAAATACCCAAGTACACTTTTGATCCTGTGAATACTGACCATGAAAACATTATCAAGATTGATGTCCAGAGCTGCTCATACTACATGCAATGGGAACAACAGTGGAGGGTATTTTTTGTATGTTCCTGCTGTTGATCTTTGTAGAAATATGGCTGTTGGTACTATTCATGAATGAGTGAAGTTTTAATTATCATCAATATCCAGCAACTTTAAATAATCTAAATGCATTAAAATGTCCAGACAATAAACATTAAATAATAAAAGAGATGTCATGAATCAAGTTATGAAAAGAGCCCAAATTTGATACCCAGGAGCTGCATAACAGGGTGAGCTCCTGTTAGGTGACCCAGCTCCTGCCAACATAGCAGTTCAAAAGCACGTAAAAATGTAAGTAGATAAATAGTACCACTTACTCATTGGGAAAGGTAACAGGATTCCATGCACCCGGGCATATAGTCATGCCAGTCACATGACCACGGGACAATGTTGGCTCCCTCAGCTGTGAATCCGAGATGAGCACCTCCCCCTAGAGTTGGCCTTCACTGTCAGGGGAAACTTTTACTTTTTTATGATTAGAGTTCTTTCATATGTGATTCTATATTTTTAATATATTTTATTAATTTTCAACAACATACATAAAGAAAAAAAATAACCCAACATAAGATGCAATAAAACAACGCATAACAACAAATGAAACAATATCTACAATACATAAAAAAAAAAGGTGGGGAAAGAGCAAAGGGAAAAAAAGGTGGAGAAAGGAGGGGAAACAAACCCTCTCTCATACAACATTCCTGACCTAACTCTGTATGGCTGTCCTTCCATAACACACATGTTCCCCTCTTGCATTCTAATATAGTTAATGTGCTAACTATACATTGTATACTTATATTACAATTCATTTTAACCATAATATACATTGCTATTCAATCAAACTATAAGCTACATATTACACATTACTCATTAACATATCAATATCCTGTTTCCCATCACTTTTTACAAAATCACATTTTACATAATATTTCTTTTAATTTTAAATTTTAATTCTTATTAATCTAGTCTGTCTACAAAAAACTTTTTGGTAAATTTCTTCAGAATAAAGTCCTGGAATGGCTTCCAAATATCCCAAAACTTCTTTGAATTATTATCCTTCAGGAGGGACTTGAGCTTTGCCATTTCTACCAAGTGACTTCTATATTCTAAGACAATGGAAAAAAATGGTGTTTAAGTGAAAATACACTCTGCTCTGTAACTATAGTCACTGAAGTAATTGATCATGAATCTATTCCCAGGAGAAAATCTCTAGAATGATGGATTGCATTCCATATTATTAATTTTTTTTGTCTTTTTATAAAATTATGCAATAGATGCTTGAGGGGCATGGTGGCCAAAAGGTTGGCAGTCCGAGTTTGAGATCCAAGCACCACATAATTGGGTGAGCTCCTGTTACTGGCTCCAGCTCCTGCCAACCTAGCAGTTTAAAAATCATATAAAAATGCAAGTGGATAAATAGGTACCACAGTCCTAACAGAAGAAATACTCTATGAACCCTCAAGAGAAAAAAAGGAGACTGATGAACAGGAAACAGAATGATTGATTCCTAAAGGAGAAGAGGGAATGCATCAGCAGCTGCAAAAAAGATAAATGGAAAAGTTGTGTTAGTTGGTGCTCTGTGCTATGAAGAACAGAAACAAACATGTACTCCAACAAACACAATATTTGCTGGGATTACTGATCAGAAATATTATAAAACAACTTCAAATATTTATTAATCCTGCCTACATTTATCTTTTCCTGCTAATTCATGAAGGAACAAATGATATTGCCAAAACTAGCCACAGTTACTGTATATCATGATGTAGTTTGAAAATTTAGGAAGGAAACTCAGGTGGTTTTCTCATCTATTTGTGCAGGCTATGGAAAACAGACAAGAAATAGAAGAATATTTGATAGTTTGAAATGGGGATCCTGAAGTGAGGTAAAATTTACTTCATAGTTAATAAAGTATGCAGTTAGGAAAAAATGAAAAGATATTTTAATGGGGTCTATTAAACCACTCATTAAAATCATTTATGTAAATAAAGAAGGAGATTCATTTATAACACTAATGGTATTTGTTGTCTTGTCTTGTTGTTGTTCAATTCCTCACAACCCCACAGACAACAGTACACCAGGCCTCCCTGTCCTCCATTGTCTGCCAGAGCCCATTCAAACCCACTCCCATTGCATCAATGATCATCTAACCATCTCATCCTCCGCTGTCCCCTTCTCCTTTTGATAAGTTGAATTTGAACTCTTATAACACGTAAGATATATAATTTCATGGGGATAATGAAAACCTGATGAAATTGATCAGCTTGAATAGTAGAAACCATAAAGAGTTTAATAGTGAAATAATTTCAAGGTTGTGCTTCCTCTTTTCTGACTGTATTTAAACATACATAGCTCAGTGTTAGGGATATTTACGTTTTCATTTCTGCTGAGAACTCATTTGGTCTGAATAATTCCATCAAAATCTAGGCTTCTAAATTCTTAGATAAGATCAATAAAACAAAAGTAGACACAAACACATTTCTTAACATTAAAGAATTAAGTTTACTGATAGTCATTTTCCCTGTTAGTTCTTTGAAAAATAAATAACAGGGTTGAAGAATCAGTTTGGTTGTAGAGATGGATGTAACTTGATCTGAACAGAAAGAGTGAATTATATTTTTACACTGATTTTGGGACCTACAGTAATTGCTGCATACAGTCAATAAACCAAAATAGTGTTCTCAACATGAAATATATGAAATAAAAATAATTACTAGGATCTCTTCTTTCTTTGTGTATATATAATTGGATATAATTGAAATTATACCTGGTTGGACACTTGTGGATTATTAAATAAATTATATCCCAAAAGAAGCTTTAATAAGCAGAGAACAAAAAATGTATTTATTGCATCTCCCAGCATATGCATTATCAGGTAGCTTGCAAGACTGCATTTAATATAGAGGATTCTCACCATGAAACTTCAGATATTCTTTACTATTTTGAAGGAAAATGATTAAACTGTTGATATGTAAATTGTCTGTCTACCTACCTATCTACCTACCTACACACACACACACACACAGAGAGAGACACTCACATGAACATACACACCTACAGATGTTGTTATAATTTAAGTACAGGATCACTGGAGTAATATTTCTAAGATTTTTTAAATTATTATTTCTGTGGAAATGATAAAAAATGGAAGTTAGGGTTGTCTAAATATTAAGGGGAAAAAAGAAAGTATTGCCATTATATTTTGCCTATGGCATGGGGTGTCTTCAAGCCAGTCATGATGCCTGGCAATTACATAAGAATTTATGGCAACATTTTCAGAAATCATTGCCTTCTTCCTAGGTTTGAGAGGGTGACTGGCTCAAAGTCTTCTGATATGTGTCCATCTTCAGTTACTCTACTCTCAGTGAATCTAAAATCATCTCCCCATCTTTAATCTGGGGAAAATACCTAAATTTTCCTGTCAGATAAAATGGTATCTGATTCATTATGTATTACTACTATATTAACTTGCAACCAGTATGTTATAGTTTGTATTATAAGCTATGAACATTCTTTGACTCAGTTTTCAATAACTATGTATACTTTATAAAATTGTTTGTTCCTCAGATCACTGCTAATGAGACTGAATAGAAACAAACTTACATACACACAATGTATTTACCTGTTGTGCCTTTTCTTGTTTTTTTGCATGAGGTAATGACGGCTCCTCTGATGTTTGCAAAAGATGGGTCAGAGTCTGTGTTAGCACAGAGCTAACCATTAATCTGGCTAATTTACAAAACTGGTTGAGCAATTCTGTTATGGAAAGCATAAAATGTATACATGTTAGAGCGCAGCATATGTAGTGATTGTGGTAGGCATACATTCTGGAAAGTGGTAAAGGATTCTGTAAATTTGTCCAAAACTATACCTTGGAGATTTTGCTCTTTATCAGCTTTTGAAGCTTGATCCATTGATTCATGTTCATTGTGTGTGGCCAGAATTACAAAAGCACAGCTCTGCTTGTTGATATAGCCTGTGCACAATTTTTTAAGACTTATATTTCTATTTGCCACTTTATTATGCTCTACTGAGAAAATCTGAGACTGAAGAATGATGTTCAAACTGAAAGATGAGCAGATATAGATTTAGATAATGGAAATTACTACATTATAATTATAGGACCTGAACATAAAGATTGGTATGTTTTGCGAGTATTAGAACGGTATTCCAGTAAAATATGCCTTCATTAGCTTTAAATATATGCAGGGACTACTTGTTTAACTTCCACTTGTACAGTGACCATTTGAAGTTACAACAGAAGTGAACAAGGGGTACTTATGAAAGATCCTCAAAGCATCTCCATGAGTATGCGATCATGACTTTGGCTTTTTGGCAACTGGTTCATGATTATATGTAGCATCCCACACAATTGCCATTTGCAGCTTTCACTGCTGACTTCTGACAAAAGCAAAGTCAGTGAAGAAACCAGCAGGAAGTTGCAAGTGGTGATCACATGCCTGCTGGATGCTTCACTCCTTTGGCATTTACTAAACAATGTCAACTGGGACTGCTGTTGTAAGTTGGCATGGTGACATTGTGCTTTAACACCACATAGCTTAGCAATGGAGTTTCAGGTCCAAATTACCATTAGTAAATGAGGACTACATGTAATTCTGAATTATCCAGTCTGGGCAAATCTATTGTTGCTTTTGACATGATGCTACATTTTAATGCTCTCTGATGCAGAATTCAGTAGAATGACTGTAAGTAAAGGTAAAGGTTTCCCCTGCCAGGCGTGGCTGACTCTAGGGGGCAGTGCTTATCTCTGTTTCCTATCCGAAGAGCCAGCATTGTCTGAAGATACATCTGCAGTCATATTGCTGGCATGAGTTCACCCTGTGCTCTTGGGTCTTGAAATGAGTTCACCCTGTGCTCTTGGGTCTCGAAATCAAGCCATTGACCTTCCAGCTGACTAGCCTAGTATCTTAACCACTCATGCCACCACACTCCCTTCAGAATGACTGTAGCAGCAGTTGTAAAAGATTAAAACAAGGAAATGGAATAAAGCAAACATATTCTCATGTGAATTTACATCCGGTAAATTAAATAAAACAGCAGGTACATAAAACAGTAAATAAGACAATGAAGCTGTCTGGTTCCATTTGTGCTTTTCTGGCAAAGGATAATCTTCAAAAAAGAAAGCACAAATCAGTCTTTTAAGTCTGGGACTGTACAGATTAACACCCTTGTATTTTTGTAAATTGCAAGGATATGATTTCTGTACATGAACTGCTGTCTATTCTGGCATTGATATAATAACTAGAATGTGATTTTTTTTAATAAAATAGAGTTTCACAAAATATGTACTATCAAAACCTGTGTTTTGTAAATTATGCTAAATCTTTTATATTTTGATCTCAAAATGAGACTGAAAGTTTAACAAGAACATCAAAAATTAATGTCCAGATGTCAAGATTTAGAAGTCTTCAGATATAATAGGGTACTATGTTCTTCAGCAGACCATAGTTAAAACAAACAAATATGGCTAATTGCCAGTTTGGTCTAGTGGTTAAGGTAACAGACAAGCAACTGGGAGGCTGCAAATTCAAATCCTGCCTTAGCCATGAAAGCTAGCTGGATGACTCACCTCACAGGGTTGTTGTTGTGGAGGAAATAGGAAGAGGAAGGTACATTAAATACGTTCACTTCCTTGAGTTGCTTATAAAAATAATAAAGGCAGAAGACAAATAAAATAATTTGAGGATGGGGTTTGAATTAACTAGACATATTTAACTGCTATGTTGGTGGCTGCTCTTTTTCCTACAATATGTTACCAACAATTTAACAGGAGAAATACAGTATATGAAATAACAAACTGTGCATTGCACAGTGGACTAATATTCATACTGTACCACTATGTCCAGGTGTACTAGATGGAAAATGCATTAGGCATTTTGAAGCAGAGTTTGAAATATTTAATCTGGGTCTTCATTGCATATTATTGGACTGTGAATGTGAGTGTAAGGTAAAACTCTCTCTCTCTCTTGCTCTCTCTCTCTTGACTTGAGAGACTTGAACATTAGATATTTTATATTTAATGAACCATAAAAGACTTTAATAATTCTGATTCCTCCATGCATACATCCAAAATTCTCTTCAGTTGTTTCTTTATGCTGACCTCTACCCTGCCCATTCTGTATCAATCCTGGAATAAACTCCTCTGTAATAAATTTTGAACATTTTACATTCTATGTCTTGGATGCATAAAGGGAACACACAGTTTCCACTCTGTTGCCAATTGATTTAATCTCTTTTAAAGGTAAATAATGAATACTTTCAAAAAAGAGGTTTGCATACCTGAATTGTATACCCAACCATAAACATTGAAAGCCATCAACAGTCAAGCTAGAAAGATACAGAACTGATTTAATTTGATTTAAAATATGTTAGTTTTTAATGCCTATTAGTATGATCTTTTTCAATTGGTCAGTGTCTAAACTGGGGTTGATCTGTCTGCTGTATATACATAGAGAATTAGCCACAGACACACCATCTGTCATGCAAAAATAGCTATTTATTCTTAAGCAACCATTTGAAAGAACTAATTTACTTCACACAGAGTGAGATTCTGTCAGAAAGGATCCAAGATCTAAAGTAGCTATAACTGTTTTTTCCCTAGCTTTATATAATGAAACCATTTTTTATATTCAGCAAGTAATGAGTGTTTTAATTTCTTAATCTCTTCCTCCACCCAATAGAGAACAACCACTAGAGGACACTAAAACACAAGCCTACACAAAGTAAAATAGCAGAGTTTTCTAAAATCATGTTGAACTACTTCAGTATCAGGATAGGGAACTGACTTGCAATCTGATATTAATTATTCTGTTGCTCAAATCATACCTTCAGTTAAAAACAGAAAAGTGCAAGTATATTCCATTTTTTCTTTCAACTGGCAGGAATAAGTTTGAAACAAAACTAGTGTTCTGTTCTCCATGAAAAAGTCTCCATGCAAGGCATAGCTATAAGGGAATATTTGTCTGTTGGACTTGTTTTAAAAAGAACCTGTAAAACAGACCTGAAATTTATTTTTAAGAAATTGAAATAGATTTGAACCAAATTTAAAAATTCTTGAAGTAGACCTATTGAAATGGTATAATTTAGGTTAGTTGGTTTCAACTTATTTAATGAATCTAGGCAGAATTAATTTGAATCCAAACAGATGTATTTTTTAAAAAAATCAAAAACTATTTCCATATTTTGCCCAAAGTTTGTATTATAAAAGAAACACTTTTGTTATACACAATAATGAAATATATTGTATATAGAACAATTAGATTAACAACTGAGAAAATAAGGCTTTTACATGAAAACACACTGAAAAGTCAGGCCTACTTTATTGTTATTGGTCAACACAATGTCTACAGATGACCATTATAGGTAGTATTTCTTGAATTCCTAAGAAAAAATGGTAAATGTTATTTTTTAGGCCAAGGAGAGGAAAAGTATTCAGAAAATGTTCTGTCATAGGTACTTAAAATGAAAAAAAATATAATTATTTTAAAAAATTGAAATAGGTTCAAATTAGCAGATAATTAACTCAAACTAGAGTTAATTATCTGCTAATTATAGCAGATGTGTTCAAAAGCTACCATTTAAGCATGTATTACTTGATTTTCTACTTATTTCAATGAATAATTAATTTGAATACAAACAGATGTATTTTGTTAATATCGAGTTTACTTGTGTTTAATTTGCATTCAACATAAGCTATTTTTCTCCATAATGCACATTTTTGATATATTTTATAATGAAGAATTAAATTGCAATATAGATATTTGGTTACATTAAGAACACTTGCCTTTTAACAGTACACTATTAATACAATTGATGTAATTAAGAGAATTATTAGAAATAAAACAAGCTAAACTCTGTATTACATTGACAAAATATTGATATTAATTTTTAAATAAAGATTCAAGAAAAACCAATATGAAGATAATGAAAAATATTAATTATTGTGAAACATAATAAAAATGTTATAGCTAGTTGTAAAAGGAAAGCCATAAAACAACTGACATTTTTCCAAAAAGATTTTTCAGATGTTACTTCTTGCAGTAATTATTTTGTAACATGCACATTAACCAGCTTTCCATGTTCTTATATTTTAATTCCATGTAGATATTAGGAAATAAAGCTGAAAATAGATTTTTAGTTCCACATAGTATTTTAATGATTGGAAGAAAAAGAAGAAAAATTAACATATCTAAATGATGCCAAACTGAATTTAACTGGAAAGATTTTCTTCAGATATTTTTATAGTTAAGCTATCATTAACTCAGGAGCAGATTAAATAGTAAATGTAGATATTCCCTAAATTTGTCTATAGTCTTCTGCCTATTTTTTAAAAAATTCTTTTTTCAGATTATGAAAAATGTTGAATACGAGCTCAGAGATATAGAAAGTGAAATAAAAACAAAAGTCTTCCTGAAATGTGACAAGATTTACTATATTATAAAATTCACTAAGACAAATACATGAACTTCCTTTAATATCAGGTTTTCACACTCCTGGGTAATTCATATGCAGAACATTCATCTTCTTAAATCATCTTGATATCTTGAACTGTCTGGCAAAAGTTGATTTTTTGAAAGATTTTTCTCCTCAAACCCTAATTAGACAACAGCTTGACTTAAATATGTGTTTAGCAGCCTCTCTCCCTCTTCTGTGCCACTATGAAATTTATTGGCCTCTGTTCTGAACAAATCAAAACAGCAACACCTCTAACGTAGTTTCTTTGAAAAGAGGAAATTCTGGGAAGATTTTTCATTCCCCCCCTTTCACTCCTTGTTCCACTTTTCCTCTTGTACAACTGGCCTCCTACACAGTAATTTCTTTAATATGCAAAACTTAATCACCGTGCCTAGAAACAAAATGAAACTGCAACATACACCACATTCTGCTGAAGGAGAACTTCCAGGATGTTAAGCCCTTGGCTTATACATGGCTTATAAGCAATACTGTAATGTAATTTGTACATCTGTGTTGCTTCCTCATTGATATGGATGAAGCTGATGATGCTGAAAGGAACATAACATTTGTTACAGACTGTGAAATTACCCAGTGGGAGTGGATGTGCAGCATTTTAGTTTCTTTGCTGAGCAAGAATTTGAACTAATCATGCAGAAGTATGACAGCTGTGGTTACCTCTTCCAATTTCTTTACTCCAACAATGAAGCCTAGAAAGAGAGTACTTGGTGGTTCTAAGACTGTCTTTTTCCTGTCTTGGAAGATCTTTGTTTAGCTCTGTTGTTAAGCTGATTGACCTTGATTTGCAATATGGTTCTTGACTTCAAAATCTATCACACTAGTAATGTGGTTAGTATTTCTTTGATGAATATGTTTAATTCATGCACCCTGTTCCCAGGAAATATCTGGAGTTTTTACAATTCATTTCTGGCAAATTTAAGTTTATTTTTTTCTCTTTTTTAATATCTGAGCCTGAACTCTGTGCAATGATAGATCCTTCTGAAGTATCGGTACTTAGAAATGTTGGTACTCTCCCCAAACAGCAGTATAGAGATTTAATAAATAAATAAATAGTTAACTCTCCCCATTGTACACAATACGCATGGAATGGGAATACTAAATGAAAACCTACCTTTGAAAATCTGATTTTGTTTGTGGCTGGTAAATGTATTTCTTCAAGAGAAGGAAAATTGCAAATGTATTCTCTTTTTATCTTTTTTCCACATTCTCTTCCTTCCATCCAAAGCTCCAGCTTAATGGAATGCATCAATATTCCATCCCACACTCCTAAATATTTTCTCCTTTTTAATCGGAATTTCCACCTCAACTTTAACAAGAAATCAATCAACAAATACAGAAAGCTTTTCCAGAAAATATGCCGATTAAGAAATGGTAATTAGATAGTTGACTCAAAATACTTAAAGTAATGAGATGCAAAGGATATGCTTGCTTTTAGGAACGTAGCAGCAAAAATATAAATAACTGTCAGATGTCAGTAAAGGATTAGATTGTTCTGTATCCCTTTGCTATCATTAAGTCTTCTGGATTTTGGCAGGCCAGGTTTGACATCTTTTTTTTTATAAAATTGCATTGGTAGAATGTTATTAAAACTAAAGAAACAAGAACTTTGGGGAAAGGACAGTTTCTCTGGGTCCTATAAATGATGGGTTGTCCCATTCAAAGCATGATTCAATATTTGAAAAGAACAGATGGGCCAGGACATTCTGAAACAAGAAAACTAATATATAATTCCAAGAATTATTTCACAATTGCAACTAAAATATTTCCACTTACAGTACTTACCTGTTAATTTCAGTGTAGTAACAGTGACATCTTAAATTGTACTCAGAAACTAATTAGCGCCAGTACCAAATCAGTATATGTCCCAGAATTACAGTGGTTTGCAAATATTGCTGCATACATACATAAATACATACTATCATTAAGCCACTCTATATTATATTCTATATTAAATGAAGGCATTTGCATGTACAGAAAGCCAGACATGGTGAACTCCTGGAATATATATCCCATTGGCTAGAAGTGATAGAAAATGTAATCTAACACCATCAAAACAGGTCAAGTTCCACTTTCCATTAACTTAATTGGTTGTTCCTAGTTACTGAAGTAGATTCAATATTATTGATTTATTCAAAGCATATGTATGTCTCATTCTTTCCTTTTGTTGAAAATAAATATTGCCATTCCCCCGATTCAGATAAAAATGTTTTCAGACAACTCTGGTAACGTATTTGTGTTGATCAGGTCCTTAGAATTTGAGTAAAAATTGATCTGAAATAT
>JANHZU010003163.1:31024-41359 GCA_032468055.1 Acrochordus granulatus | reverse complement strand
TAGCTGATGATCTTGGGAATCACTTTCTCTCAGCCCTAGAAAGAAGGGAATGGCAAACCACTTCTGAAATCCTGCCAAGAAAACTTCAAGGATTTTACAAAGCAATTGTCAGGAGTCAATGTTGATTTGAAGGCACCTCCCCCCCAAAAAGATTCCATTCTTTGTTGGAAGGAGTCATTATGTATATTAATTTGAAGACGGAGTTTAATATTTTTGGATTCCTGTATCCTTTTGAATTACTTTGAGACTGTAAATGGATTCTCTACATCTTTTTTTTATTTGGAAGACGCTTGTTCTTCAACATTGGAAATATGAATTTATGGCCCTAAATACCCAATGAATTGAGAATCTGATATTTATTTGCAAATTATGAATGGGCTGCTTACAGCTGAAAAGTAAATAGGGACAAATGAAAAAGATTAGATAAAAGAACTGAATGTCATAAAATAAGAATTTTACAGAGGTAAATGCCAAGTTTATTAGTTAGAATTTTTTTAAAAAATCAAATATTATTCAACTTGGTTGTAGTACCTAATAAAACTATTTTGAAATAGTAGTAGACTGCAAATGGAAAAGAGTCAGAATGAGAATGTGATTTGGCTGCAAAAAAGGCAAGTGTAACTTTATATTTCATCAATAAATGTACTTTCCAAGGCACTTAAAGCATAAGATACATTCTAAGATTGAGTGGCTGTCCATTTTAGGTTGCACACTAGTACATAATCTGGGGATTTCTCTTGAAGTCACAGCTATGTTCAAAGAGCAGGTGGCAGTTGTGGCCACAAAGGCTGTTGCACAAAGGCTGTTGCACATGCTAGTTGTGACTCTCTAGTCACTCATACTATAAGCACTTTATTGTTGGATTATTGTCCAATAATAATTACCATTCATGAGGCTTGAAGGCTACTGGGAAACTACAGCTGATCCAGAATGCAGCAGTACAGGTAGTGATGGGCATTCTTCAATATAGCATGTGACACCACTGTTTCAGAAGCTGCATTGATTACCAGTAGGCTTCCAGGTGCAATTCAAGTGGCAGTTATCTCTTATACGGTCCTTCATGACATAATATCAAATTATCTGCAGAATTACCTATCTGCTATGACTTCTGTTGTCTGATAAGATCAGGCAAAGTTGATGTGGTCTTGGCCTTCTTGATCAAATCATGACATCTATTGGATCCAGAAAGTATACCCTCTATTACAATGATGGCCCTCTGGAATGGTATCCCCCCAGAGATCCATTTGGCACCTACCATGATAATCTGGACATTCAGGAAATCTTTAAAGTCTTTGCTGTACACCCAATCTTTGGGTAGGACGCTGATGCAGCTTCTAACAGTTTTGTTTATATTACTTATGTACTGTAGTTTATCAGCACACATAAGATGATATGTTATTGTTTTCTGTTCTTTAAATGTAAGCTACCCAGAGTGATTCTAGAGTCTCTGAATACTCTGAATTAGTATTATTAGTATTAGTATTCTACTTCATTTTATCCTCTCAAGAACAATTTTGAAAGCTAAACTGAGAGACTTTGCCTAGGCATTGCCTACACAAAGAGGAATGGAAGATATGGATATGCAGGCAAATTCTCTGTCTGTCATCCAAATATATTCCTGAAATACATGATTGATTTCATATGAAAAACTAAAAAGAGTTAATATAACTAAGTTGTTATGGCCCCAATTACTGATAATCTGATGTTACTCACAATTTATGAATGAATTGCTTACGTTGTTCAGTCATTCAGTTGCCTCACAGTTTATAGATGGACTATAGTGCTACCTGAGACTATAAACTAAAGCTCCTGGCTCTGAAAATCACATTCACTTCCATAATTAAATCTATGTTTATATCACCATCATTTCAGTCTCTAAATGCAGAATGCAATATGCTGACCCACATAGCAACCAATGTCAAAGTGATCAGGTTAAAATATTTCAGCAAGAGGATTCTACCCAATGGAGGTTTCCATTAATGAATGAAAATCTGCAATATTACAATATTCCAAAAAAATCCCCTAAAAATAAAAACACTCTAGCTTTGCTGTGTGTATGTGTGTATGCATGTGTGTGTATGTATGATGTAGCAAGTAATAATTTGATTTTACTCCTGGATTCTGCCAACATCATGGAAGGAGGCAATAGTCATAGCTGATTTCAAATTGCCACAAGCCTTTTTTGTGATGCCAAAGTTAGCTACTGTACATCATGATTTGACAGCTATTGTGTACTTCTTATGTGTCTTTTCTGTTTCTACCATTTTTTCCACAAAGTATACAAGTTTCTTTTACCAAACTATATAATTAGCCAGCAGATTAATTAACATTGTCAGCTTTACCCCTCTTTTTCCTAGTGCTTGTTTCTTTTCAGGCAGGGAGGGACTTCAAGCACTTTTTATTTTTATTTTCTTTGATAAATAGCAAAATAGAGTCACAATCTGTGAAATAGCAATACTTAAAAAGGAAAAAAATGTAAATAAATACTCTCTGAGAAGGAATGGAGCAATTTAGTTGTAATGCTACAGATGGGCTAAGCTAGAACTATCCCCTAATTAATACAACCAATAAGCCTAATCTTATTTATGATGGCACTGTTAGAGTGATGATTCATCACCAATTCCCCAACAAAGATTAATCAGAAGATGTACTTATAGATGTATTTATTAGTTTAGTATACTCTGTTCCTCTTGAAGATCTTGAGAACAATCCTGGTTATGGAAAGGACAAGACATAAAGGAGAGATACATTATGCATTGTGTCAACTGTCCATTTTGATTTTTAGAGTGAAATTTCCAGAACAAATTTTAACAATTTTATAAACAAAGAATTTTGTGAATATACCACAGTAGATTGATACTAACTCCTTGTACAGCTTTTTTTTCGATATGCTACCAATGGGTTATGGATGGGTTATGTCCATCCATAATTTTATGTCTATATGGATACTTTTGATAAATTATGTGTCTTTAAATGACACATTTACTATGATTTAGTAGTCAACTTTTACTGTTGACCTACAAGAGAGAAAATAGGCAGATGCAGACCATATTACTATTAATTCCTCCTTTATATTATTGTCTTGACACAAAATATTGTGGAAGTATAATTAACCATAATCACAAACAGAAAATGAACTAGCAGAAACTAGAATTATTCATATTCTATTATTCACAACCCACATTATCACCAACTTTCATCAAGCAGTATAAAAAATTACAGCATGAAAATTGCAGTTCTGACAAGACATATTCAGGTATAGTTGCATCTAGTGCACAGTCTCAATCATACATTCTTATTTTTGATCTTTGTCAGCCAACTTCTTAATGTGAGTAATTCCAGAAATACCAAATGCCTTGCATTTGCCCTCACATCTCAAAGGCTCCAAATCCTACTTCCACATATTAAGTCTCTCCCAATGGCATACAGAAAATGGCCCATATGAAATTACAAAAATCCTTATATGATTAAATCCATGTCTTCTTTCTCCTTCACCCCAATAGGACATTTGGAGAAAGATTATAGACAAGTGTTCTCCCTGAAGTACTATTTTATTATATAAAAAAATCCTTTATCGTGCTTTAATTTTCCACTACACAAGTCTCTAAGCAACAAGCAAAAGATCAGTTTTCTATAGCATGGCTATTTGTTAAAATTATGACGGTGCTTAGAAGGTTATGCACAATGTGCATGTGTCAAAAGGCCAATGAATATCAAAAAACAAAGAAGGAAAACATTCTAAAATTCTGCATTACTGTGGTTAGAACCTTATACATGAATCTCACTTCCATGTTGTACTTGAAATTCTAATGTAATTGATCTTAAGCAGAAATTTCCTAATACTTCTGTCTGAAAGGTGTCTAATCCTTTTTCTTGTTGCATGACCATAATTCCTGCACCATGGTTATTGGTCAACTTCAGAGGCATCCACCCTTGGCAACTTTAAGATGTGTGCACTTCAAACTCCCAGCATATCTGGCTGAAGAATTCTGGGAGCTGAAGTCCACACATCTTAAAGTTGCCAAGGGTGAATACCCCTTGGTCTACATTTTTTTCTGCTAAAAATTAATGTATAAGCAAAAATGTCATTACTTTTACATTTTCTCTTCTATACTGTTATATCTTCACAATAATTTTTCCATATTTTTACATATGAGGCAAATATGTCATGTATGCATGTCCATTAATCTGGAGCATTATGGTGGAAAACAGCAAGTTTTGGGGTACTTGGAAAAGTAAGAAACAGGACTTTGATTGGAACTTTGGTAATTTCTCCCTGACTAACCCTGTTAACAATCACAAATATAAATAGTAAATTCTGTTTAGGTGTAATCTATTTTTATACAGTGGAACCTCAGATTGTGAGCCTGATCCGTTCCGAATTGTTCTTAAACTGAAATGAGGTTCCCATAGGAAACAATGGAAAGTCAGATGATCTGTTCCACGCCCCCAAAAATATTCACAAAAAATCATTTTCAATGGAATTTTATGTAGACATGATTGTCTACAATATCTGAAACAAGTAACAATGATCAACACACAATATAATATCTGAAACAAGTAACAATGATTAACACACAATATAAAGCAGAAATAGAAAACTAAGCAGCACTTATGGATCTGCTTCAAGGCAGATTCTGGCCTCGGCTGCTGCTAGGCCAGCTGCTGTCTTGCACCCCCTACTGGATTGGAGGATCCGCTGCTGCCGTCGCTCGAGGCAAAACGGCCTTTTCCCTTGTCCCTTGGCGATGCCTTTCCGGGGATCTTTCCTGGGCGGTTTGGAAATGTTTCTTATCATGACCTGTCTCTGTGCTATGAGGGGAGAAGAGATGGTGCAGTGGGATGGTCTGGATGGTCCTGGGTGATGATGTGTGTGTTTTTGTGTGCATGTGCTCTTGGCATGTAGGAGACGAGAGGGAGGAGAGGAGAGGGAGGGTGACTGCTTGGAAGGAGAATCTAGAGTCTGAGTCTCAGCAGTTCTTTCTTTTCAACACCTTTCACTTAATTTTTAATTTCACACAGTGAGAGAGAACCATCGGCTCCGTTGTGAGATTTCCCATACGAGCCCATCGCATGATGCTCATCTTGTGAGTTTTTGCTCATCAACCAAATGAAATTTTATTATAATTTTTTGCTCGTCTTGTGAAAATCTCATGCACCAAGGTGTTCGCAATCCGAGGTTTCATTGTACTGTTTTTATACTGCTTTAGTGGGTCCAAGCCCCCCAGAACTTTTTTAAGATGGGCAGTTATATACATATTTTCAATAAATAAAATGGTGCCATGAAGTGTCAACATAACAGGAAAAGAAAAAGCTTCGAGCCACACCTTTTGTTATAATTCTTCAGGTTTGGATTTTATTCGATTTCCCTTGAGAGCACAGTATGAACACAGAATCAGTTCCAAACTCACCTCTGTTGCATCTGAGCAGTATTGTTATTCTCTCTTTTCAGAAAGAAAACCACACTTGTTGAGTGGCATACAAAAAAGAAAAACACCTCCTACTAAGAGAACTAGAACCTGGGGAGCCTTAGCAGAGGAGAAGCCATCATGTCTAAAGTTCAGAAATAAAAAAATGACTTTTTCTTTTGAGCTCTTGTTCCCTGATGTGACACTGTGATCAGTATCAAATGCTTGGTGGCAAGGATTTTTGTCAAGCTTTCTGTGTTAAAATGGATTTAACCTACCAGTTGCTCTTTGTGGATTTAACAATGTGTGTGACAGTAATGGGCTGCCACTGTTATATTGTTAGTACATGAATAGTCCCAATTATATATAGTTACCTTGCCCTCTATAGTTTCCGGTATGAAATGTTTAGTTCCATGTGTACAGAAAGGCTCCTGGTTAAATGTCAAATGTTGTTGTTGTTCTTTTGGTAATCCAGCATAATCAATGAACTTATAAGAATGCTCGAGATGAAGGCAAATTCAGTGTAGGTGAATACCTGTCACATTTTTTTCCCATTTATAGTAAATAACATATATTGTATCTATCAGGTAATTTGCTTTCCTAGGATTTCATATCAATGGCATGAAACCTTCTCAGAAAAATAATACTTTCCCCCACAATGAAAAAAGTCCAATATTAAAAGTCTCGTGTGAGAAATCAGTAAATGTTTAAAAAAATGCGAGGGGGCACTTTCCTCAGAAGTATTGAGATTCACCTCAGATTTTCCACCACTGAACATTTGAGTGCATGGAGGGCTATTTTGTATCCATCGCGGTGATTTTATCCTTCAGTTAATCTACTAATATTAATTGGTGCTATCAGAATGCTCTCAAATGAAACCCTGTAAATATATCAGTCAGCCTGAGTAATGCCTATAGTGGCTTTGAAAACGATGAACTTAGTTATGCTAGTTCATGATTGTAATAAAAATTTGATTTAATCTGAGGTTCTTGGCTCCAACATGCCTCTAACACAAATCTTCATTGCTCTTAGTCCAAAGGCTGACATTTTTTAATGGGTTTATTTTATTTTAGTGTTTTTAATTGTCTTGTTTTATTGCTGTTAGCCGCCGAGAGTCTTAGGATTTCGGCGGCATACAGATTTAATAAATAAATTATATGAAATAAAAATAAAATAAAAATATGTCCACAGATGGGCTGGATCACTAGTTTGTTCTCACATCTGCATGCAGATAAAAACTATCCCAGTCTTAAATATATATATTGGTATTCTTGCTTTTTTAAAAAAAGCTCTCTTGACCAGCAGTGGTTGTAGAGCACATAGCATAGTTATAAAATACAATCTTGGTTTCGGTTTGAGTTTATTTATTTGTTTATTAAATTTATAAATTGTGTTGTGTTGAGTGACCTCTTCATTTCTGGTGCTTTTAATGCCACTTAAATAGAAAGAATCTAACTACGTACAAAAACTTTATAAATTTGGAAGAAAATTCTCTATGACACAATTTTCAATTTGATTTTTGTGTATCAATGTCTTGAAGATGTAGCAAGTAAGTATAGTTGGTATTTTCAGAAGCATCAATTTTTTACTTCTTATTACTTCTCCTAGGATGAAACAAAAACAGAATTGCTGGATCCAGAAGACAAACTGTTCAAACTTTGGTTTCTGATCCAAATGTTTTAATTGGTTGTTTTAAAAAGCCTTTTGCCAAAAGTTTAAAATATCCTTCTTTTTTGCATGTATATTGCATTTTTATTTTTTTCTTTGATAGCCAGTATCTGTGATGAGAAAAACCCCTTGTGAACATTGTAGTTAGTTGAAGCTAAATCAGTTAAATTGGGCTTAAAGTGGTTAATTTTGAGTCTTGATGGAATCATTAAAGAAAATTTTGACACATCCCACACAATTTGGCACAGATGCTTTTTCTTTGATAATGTAAGGCTGAAGAACATCCCAGTAATTATACATGTAACTGGAGTCACATGTATTTCAGTGGATTTAAGGATCATCACTGGGTTCAGGATTTAAGAAAACCTAAATGTTATTAGTGTTAATTTTAAAGTATTTTATTAGAAGTTTTATAGTAAATTTCCCTTCTGTTTGGCAAGAATCTTGCTTCCTATGTTTTTGGGACGTATTATGTCCTTAGCAATCCATAACATACTATTAAATCAGAGCTACTGGGGAAACATTCTTAATTAAGCAAGATCAGAAGAAACCGATGTGTAATTATCTGCCTATCTTATGTAGTGCAGCAGTTAATCAGTCCCAGGAACAAATAATTTGGCTTTGCCTGAAAAACAAGCCCTGCCAAGTGGAGGAGCCCTGCCGGAATAATGGATGACTATTGACAAGAAGTTTGTGGGGTGGGAGCCTCTCCCACCAAGAAACTGAAAGTGGGGTGGCTCAGCCTGTGGAGCAAATGCCAGTGCTGGGCTAGGGAAATACCAGTTCCTCTAAAGATCCTCAACCAGAAAGCCAGAGGAAAGTGTGGGGAAGACTGCTCTTAATGATGATGTGTTCAATGAAAGGTCAAGACTCCTCCTGAGAGACACTGTCATTTCCATGAGGTCCTCTTCCCTAAACCCTTTCCCTCTGAGTTTCTTTGCTGAGGTGTTTTTGCCAAGCTTCCAGGTGGAGACCTGAGCTAAAAAGTGAAGAACTGCAAATGAGCTTATCATCATTAATGCCTTGACAAAACCTGCCAGCCCAACATCCCATCTAATGGCTGACAAATGTCAGGGTGACTTGTATGCTTTTTTTGTTAATTGAATTGGTTAATTAGGTCCCAGATGCCTGGCTGCTAATTATGAGTTATCGCTATTCCAACAGATAGATAAGCATATACGTCCAGCATGGACATTCTGATATGGGGAAAGCATTGTGAAAGAAATAGATATCCCTGCAATTAGAGAGAAGCATATATGTATTCCAAGTTTCTCTCTTTTTAAAAAACAACGATGGAGTGACTTTCACTTTTCTCCAACCCACCACATGTTACAATCTTCTTGATCTGATTTTAAAAAATGCGGGGTAGTAAAATTCCAAATCTGTCTTTCTCTTTTTTGTAAGGAGAGCATCTGCTCAGTCAGCTCCACATTCATTAATTATCAGTCAATTAGTGAAATAAAAAAGCCCTCCCGATTTGCATCTTAATTTGTTACTTAGTAAAGATGTTTATATATATATATAATATATATATAAAATTATATATATATATATATTTATATTTTATTTGATATATATAAAATTTTATATATATATATAAAAGTTAAATACTCCCTCTGGTTTGCAANNNAAAGTAAAAAGGCGATGGCAACTTCCCATCAAGAACTAATTAATCAATTAATCACTATACTTTGCACTTCTATTGAGCGTTTTATCCCCAGATCTCAAAGCACTTGGCAAAGTTACTTCATTAAGCCACCTGGCACCCGGGGAGCTGGCAAAGAAGTAGGAAGTTCCTTGGGGCAAGAAGTGTCTTGTGTGTGTGTTGTACAGCCCAAAGGACATTGCTAGCTTATTTATAAAAAGAAGTCACTTTTTGGTTCCACCAATGAACTGAGGCAAATGGACAATCAGTGACTCTTCTTACAAAATCTTGGTACAGACAAATAATGCATTGTGTATATATCTTCTATTGAATCAGTTTTTCCACCTTGGCTTTGATCCATTCCAAACTTCTTGTTTACCTTCTATATGCCGAAATGTATAGCTGAAAGAGATCTGAAAACGTTGATCTGTTCAGATTTATTACTTCAGTGCAAGATCCTTTTTTTTCTTTTTTTAAAAAATGTCCCTAAGGTATTAGCTAATGAAAGACTTGATGATCCATGGAGTATGCGCAAGGACTATGAACAGCATGACCTTTGCCAATAGATACACAGGGGAGAGGATCAATGCATCAGTGATCCTTTTTCAGATGTTCCTTTTAGATTGGATATTATCAAAGCCATTTCACTGATGACATTTTTTTTGCAATACTTCCTCAACAAGTATATCTGGCACAAGTATTTTTAATATTTATTGTATTTTACAATTGTAAAATTAAAACCTATTTGTTGAGAATAGTAATGCTTTAAATAGATTTTAAAAAAGAATGCATTAAGTTACTGTTCAGTTGCTTAGTTTTTATATTATTCTTTAAATGGACATTTCGGCATATCTGTTAACTTTTTATCTAATTCTGAAAGCAATTTATGTATGTAACTTCTTTGAATATTATTATATTATGCAATAAGTTAAAATATAAGTGATTTAAATCTCAATATGCCATTTAATGTATATAATTAATCTAGTTAAGTAGCATTTGGTTGTGAATATATTGTATTATGCACCTAAAGAATTACACAGAAAACAATCTGAATTATATAGACAGTAGCAGACTCATTACATTTGTTATTGGAAATTTAATAAAATAATAATATAAGTTAATCAGAGATAAAGCTTCTGTCCCTGAACACAATATTGAGAGCAACAAGATGTGCACAATTTATATTCACCCTACATTTATGAAAATAAATAATTTCTGTTGGAAATACAGACTTGTCGAGCTGCATATCAATGGTAAAAATTTTGAAAAAGAATTAATACCAAAAGGCTTTAAACATACAAATTCATGTGTTTTTTTCTTAAACCTGAGTAATCTGAAGAACATGCATGAAAACAAAAATCTAGTCATATACAAAAAGAAGAATGCCATTTAATCCCAGAAGTATATAATACCTAGAAAAAAAAAGAAACATTCATTAAAGGAATAATTTAATCTTCCCTAAATGTAGATAAGTACAGCACAGGAAAGATAATTCCTGGGTGATATCCTATAACCCTAATTCCTGTTGTTGTTGTTTAGTCGCGCAGTCGTGTCCGACTCTTCAGGACCCCATGGACTGCATTATGCCAGGCCCCCCTGTCTTGCACTGCCTCC
>JANHZU010003163.1:17507-30924 GCA_032468055.1 Acrochordus granulatus | reverse complement strand
CTGGCAGAGCTCTCATCTTCATTAGAGCACACAAGCCCCCCAACCACAGCAAGGTGGTGCCTCACTGGGGGGACCCTAATTCCTAGAAGGAGTCTTTTGTTCACTCATTCTGAAAATCACACCTTTTCCCTTGCTTTTGTTTCCTGGTGGATAATTCTGAATAATTTGTCCAGCACATACTGTCCATATCTTTTAAGAATCAATTTCTCTACCTATACTTTTTCAGTGTCTACCCACTTTTCAGGGATTGCTGAGCCCAACAGCATCTCAGAGAGCATATTCTGGATTAGGAAATACATATACAGTACAGTATTTTTGTTGAATTTTTGAAAATACAGATAGCTTTGTGAATTGATGAATTGATGTAGATTTAACTGGGGCTTCCAAGTCACAGTTGGGTTCTTCATGATATAAATAATATGGGGCTTAATTCTTGTGTATAGTAACAAAACAGTACAGAAGAATTTGGGAGGTGAACTGATATGTTCTCCATGAAAAGTCTTGATATGCCTGAGTGAAAATAAAACTCTGATGGGGGTGTGGATTATTCTGTATGTTGTTCTATGCTTATATCAGATCAGCCCCATATTATTGTTATCATGACCAAACTGCATATAATTCTGACTGGCAAACTAGATGTACAGTCATGTGAAAAAAAATACCCTCTTTGAATTCTATGGTTTTATGTATCAGGACACAGTAAAAATCAGCTGGTCGTTGACAGTTCTTAAAAGTAGATTAATACAAGCTCGGATGAACAATAACACATGACATATTACACCATGTCATTGTTTATTTTACAAAAAGAAAGCCAAAATGGAGAAGCCATGTGTGAAAAACTAAATACACTCTTATGACTTCCATAGATACGAAGAGGCTAAGGAACAGCCAGGAACTGCTAATCAAATGCTTTTGATCAAAACTGATCATCAGCAAATGTGACTACCTATATAAAAGCCAAAGTTTTAGGAGCATGCTGTTCTCCAGCATTGAGGTGTGGTTAACACAATGCCAAAGAGTGAAGAGATCAGCAAAAGATTTTAGAGAAGCAACTGTTGCTGCCCATCAATCTGGGAAGAATTATAAGGCCATTTCCAAACAATTTAAAGTCCATCATTCTACAGTAAGGAAGATTAGTCCCAAGTGGAAAACATTTAGGACAGTTGTCAGTTTTCCCAGGAGTGGACATCTCAGCAAATTCACCCCAAGCTCAGACCATGTGATGCTCCGAGGAATTGCAAAAAAATCTGAGAGTTACATCTCAGATTTACAGGCCTTCATTAGCATGTGAAGTGTTAAAGTTCATGACAGTAGAATTAGAACAAGATTGAACAAGTATGGTTTGTTTGAAAGGGTTGCCAGGAAAATGCCTCTTCTCTCTGAAAAGAACATGGCAGCACAGCTTCAGTTTGAAAAGTTGCATCTGAACAAATCACAAGACTTCTGGAGATGTTTGGCCATAATACAAAGTGCCACATTTAGTGAAAACCAAACACAGCATATCAGCACAAACCTCTCAAAACAACCATTAAGCATGTTGGTGGAAGATGATGATTTGGGCTTGTTTTGAAGCCACAGGACCTGGGCACCGTGCAATCATTGTGTTGATCATGAACTCCTCTGTATCCCAAAGTATTCTAGAATCAAACGTGAGGCCATCTGTCTGACAGCTAAAGCTTGACTGACATTGGGTTGTGCAACAGGACAATGATCCCAAGCACACCAGCAAATCTATGACAGAATGGCTGAAAAAGAAAAAAATCCAGGTGTTGCAATGTCCCAATCCAAGTCCAGACCTCACCTGATTGAAATGCTATGGTGGGACCCCAAGTAAGCTGTGCATAAACAAATTCCTATAAACCTCAATGAACAAAGTAATGTTGTAAAGAAGAGTGAGCCAAAATTCCTCCACAACTATGTAAGAGAGTGATAAAGTTATAGAGAAAATGATTACTTCAAGTCATTGCTCCTAAAAGTGGTTTTCCAAGCTATTGAATCATAAGATGTACTTAGTTTTCACACATGGCTTCTCCATTTTGGCTTTCTTTTTGTAAAATAAATGATGACATGGTGTAAGATATCATGTGTTGCTATTCATCTGAGGTTGTATTTACCCATTTTTAAGAACTGCTAAGGACCAGATGATTTTTAGTATGTCCTGATACATAAACAATAGAACTCAAAGAAGGTGTACTTTCTTTTTCACATGACTGTATTTCATCTGTAAATTGAAGTTGAAAGATTATTGCAAAAACAGGCCATGGTGGTCCCAGTGGTTATTGGCACACTAGGTGCCACACCAAAAAATGTTGGAAAACCGCCCCTCTTAATTGACAAAATTTCCATCTTTAAATTATAAAAAGCTACACTACTTGGGTCTGCAGATATACTACGCTGGTACATTATGACATCCTATATTCTTGTGAAGAACTTGGTGCTTATGAAGGCCAACACCAGCTAAAGTACTGGTAGCTATGATTTCTTTTTGTTGTGTACATAATAATTTGTTTCACAACACAGAACAACACCTATATACCAGGCATTTTGAAGGCCTAGTGCCAGGTCTTCAAGGATTTCCACAAGACTAATAGGACCAGGGCCATCTGAATCTCAGCAGGGAGGCTGTTTTATATCCAGTGCTACAACAGAGAAGGAACATCTTCTCTATATGACATTGTTTCACAGAAGAGACTTATCCACTCTGCCTCATCTGATGAAATGGCCTAAAACTCCTGTAGTCAAATGATTCTGCAACTTATTTTTCCTTTCTATTTTATATTTGTTTTTCAGTTTCTATTTTCATCTTCAATAACTCAGATTCCTGACACGATTGTCTATCTTCTTGGCATTTCATTTCACTATGAGCAATAGTTTAAACTTGACATAATATTCATCAAACTCCTCTTCTTCTGCATCATTATCCAACGTAAACCTGCAAAATCAATATATTGAGGTTATTTGGTCATTGACTGCATTGTTCCAACACTTGCCATATCCTTCCTGACTATGAAATCAGCATCTATTTATTTTGTGCATATGTGTTCTGAGTAGTAAATAGCAAGATCTTCTAAATGAAAGTGGAAAATTCCAGTCATTTCAGCTTGCTGATACCTAACAGATAATTGTGTAATCAGTTCATTTCCTCTTTCATTATGTTGCACTTTCCCATGTTCATGGTTCTTAAGTTCTATGTTCTCATTGTAATTCTGTCATTGCAGCTTTAGATTTCTTTTCCCATTGACTGCATGAACAACTAGACATCTGGAAGGCTTTAATTATTGGATCATAAATACTCCAAAAGTATTTTTCTTTTTTTGAAGAAAATAATCTTTCCTCATCTGCTTCTAAAGAAGATCTTAATAGGTGGAGCAATATGACCATTCCATATGTTGCTGGAGTATCAGAGATTATTGATTTTCAATAAGCATAACATTTGGGTCCAATTCAAACTAAGAATACATTTACATAGAAAGTAGTACATCCTGAAGACAAGACTTCCAAACACAAACAACAGATGTAATTTATGCCATTTGATGTAATGAAGCCTGTTCAGAATTTTACTTTGGGGAGACCAAAAAATTATATAAAAGAATGCATAACATAATTTTTCAGAAACATCAGCAGTTCATTTATATCTTAAAGAAAATGGGCACTATATACTAGACTGCAGATTTAAATTCTTGATAAAGAAACCAACTGGCTGTTTAAAGGAATAAAAGAGAGCATAAAGACATTAAATCCTTCCATGAAAGGCAGGGGGGGTATCAAGATTTCAACTGCTTCTGTTTACAACCCAGCTTTGACATGTTTGCACAAAAATCAACTTTTTGACAGAATCTGAAATGATTAAATTGAAACCTTGAGACTATCTTCTTTCTAAATCTTTACTACCAACTTTCTGCTTTAGCTTGTTAGGTGAGAGATCAGAGTATCCTTTTTTTCACAGTTTCCTGCTCCTTTTGAGAAATGTATTCCTTACCATTTTTAGTTTTTCATATGAGGCTGAGGAAGACTCCTGGCTGGGAGTTGAAATGTTTCTCTGTAAAATTTAAAAATAAAAGTCCAGTTGCCTTTTAAGATAGTTCGCAAATATGTTTTTGCAATTTTGCTGCAAGACATGACCTGGATTCATACACATACATAGACTCTCCAAAAAAATCCTGACCAATTTCTCATCCATCCAACCTGGGGGGGCCAACCACCTGATACTATAAAAATCAGTGATTTTATCCTATTGTTCATTTGTTTTTCTCAGTAAAATACAGGAATGATTTCCCATTGCCTTCTTTTACATACTATATAATGATGTCTTTGCCAATATTACTGAAGTGATTATCTGCTTCCAGCATCTTCCTATATCACTGCTGCCCAAAATAGGTGCTAGATGGACAGCTGAATTGACCTTCAGGCCCTAGGTGATCCTGATGGGAGTAAATATTCTCAGCATACACTCCTGGCACTCCTCACACATCCTTCCCAGGAACACCACTTATCACGAGCATGCAGATGCAGGATAACAGACTTGGGAGATATCTATCTTAATAATTGGAATATATCACCATACATATACAGGTAATCCTTGATTTATAACCATTTTTAGTGATTGTTTGAAGTTATGACAGTGCTGGAAAAAGTGACTTATGCCTGTTTCTTGAACTTATGATTGTTGTAGCATCCCTGCAGTCACATGATCAAAATTTGGGCCCTTGGCAACTGGCACAAATTTTTTATGGTTGCAGCATCCCAGGGACATGTGATCACCATATGTGACCTTTCCTGGTAGTTTCCAACAAAGTCTCTGTGGGAAGCTGGATTTGCTTAATGACTATGTGCTCCACTTAAAGACCATGGCAAAAAATGGTAGTAAAATGGTGGTAAAAAGTAACAACTATCTTGCTTAGCAATGAAAATTCCAATCCCCATTGTGGTTATATATTGAGGATTACCTGTATCAGAGAATGAAACAAAATGGATTCTTTTGGCAAGGATAAGCAAAAAAGATAAAATTATGTAATTCCCTTCATGTGCCCTGTGAATATGATTTTCTTTCATTTCTTCCAGTAATTAAACATGTTCAAAGAGAGTATTTTGACTCCTTAGTCATGCTAACCATAGAAATTCGAAGTTGCAGAAATGTATAAAGCTGATGCTTCTATTTATGCTTACTTAGTAAAACAATACCAAATAAATAGGCCATATTAGGAAAGGAGCTGTGAATGGATGAATAAGTCCTAAATGACAATATGATAAACAGTCCATGAATCATTTTTGCTTCTCTACCCCCAAAAGGTTTAATCTTTTCTCTTCTGTACATATTGATTTTATGCACATTGACATGCCACCTGCTGGGAGTTCATTAGCTATTGATAACCAATGCCATCCTTTCCAAGTTCAGAAACAGACAGACAGCTTTCATGTTTGTAAACAGTATTGATCTGCATAAATAAGCTCCCTGTTTGAATGCAGGATTAAACAAGGACAGACAGAATACTACAAGATTAAATCCGGAAACAGTTAATTAAAAGCTGAGCAATAAACCCAGTTTATAACCAGCAACTAATTAATGCAAATATCTGTAGATCTAGGGATACATTTCTCCCCACTTCATTTTTTCCCCTTTCTGGCCGCCTCATTCATACATATGCTTCCAATTCATCCCAGAGACTGCGTTTTAAGAAGAAGTAAGCTTCTATGCTTTTAAGGACTAATGCTTTATTTAAAAAATACTTCTGCAAGAATTTTGTATAGCTTAATTAAATTCTTTAGAGTGCTATAGAAATTGAGTTTCCGAGAGGTAAATTATGTCTAACAAACAAATAGGTACCACTTTCAGCAAATTGACGTAATTCCTTAGGGTATTATACCCTGTCAACATTTTGGATAATTAAAATTGTGGGCAATGTATTGTGGAATTTTTCACTAGTATTTAAGTTGTCAAGCATATAGCAACTAAGAGTTAACAATGACCTGATGACACATAATCAACAATCTTTTGTAAATTTCCAAATTGCCCTTTTTATAAGCACCATATATGGCTTGTGTTTTTTCCCAATTATCCAGGCAAGCTATAAAATAATGAGATTAAAAACAACATTGGATATCTGATATATAAATACTGTTCCTTAGCGCATCTTGAACAATGACACTGCACTTTCTAAGGCACTGGGGGGCAAGCACATGCATGTATACAGACAAATACAAAACATGATGTTAATAAATGCAGTTCAAGAAGATTTATAAACAAAGTATCTTTAGTAGAGTGATATTGGTGACATTGGTGTAATGATTAAGGCATTAGGCTAGAAATTGGTAGACCATGAATTTTATTACCACATGAGCACAAAGCCAGTTCGGTGATCTTGGTCCAGTCACTTTCTCTCAACCCTAGGAAGCAGACAACATCAAAACACTTCTGAAATCTTGCTAAAAAAACTGCAGAACTTGTCCAGGCAGTTGCCAGGAATTAAAACTGACTTGGAGGCACCCGCTCCCCTCCCTGACAAATGCTTACTTGACAGACATTTAGATCTTCAAGAAAAGGACTGTACATTTTACTCTACATGTTTATTTAAAAGTCACCCAACCTGATGGAGATTCTCAAAGGCAAGAAAAAGCAAGGCTGTGATATTAACAAGGAAAGTGGACCTTAAAACAAAGTAGAAGTCTACTTTGCCCACCCATTTATTTCAAGAGTACTATCACAAGCCAAATATTACACAAAGACATCATCACATGTTCTTCTTCTGATGTAATATATGCCATTATCTGTTAGCAATGATCCACTGGATTCTACTTAGCAAACAGGACAAACTTTGTGCAAAATTATTAATGGACATAAGTTTAAAATAAAGCTCAAAACAAGTTCAAAGTACTGTAAGATCATTTTAACCTTCACTCTATTGTAGATCTCAAAGTAATCCTAAAATAAGAAGGTGAACAGTCTGATTAAGCAAGAGACTGCTGAACTTACTTACATTAAAATGTTTCAGGTTATCTTAAAAGCTCAACAAATACAATAGGATTTTGGGGATGGTACAATTATTCTTTGATAAAATACTTGTAGTTTGTCACATGTGTAACGTGCATAGGCAAAGCAATCTTGTCTTTGCCTCCCTACTCTCCATCCCAATTCAAATCCTATATCTAGCTGCACTAGACCACTAATGAAATAAACTCCAGTTCTTAAAAACTGATACTGTTTAAGAAAATGTATTAGTAAGAAAAGATGCTATTAGGCTTCTCAGTTAAACATTTCTTTTCAGATCCCACTTGATTTACTGGTTTCTTAGATTCCCCTTTTGCTTCTGCCCCATTTCTCAATTTTTTTTTGGTCTCATCTCACTATACAGTTTTCAGGGGAAACAAAAGAGGAATCTGATGCTATATGGCTTATTTTCTTTTCCATTAAACTAAGCAGAAAAGAGAGAGCTGTTGTCCATTCAGCAGGCTTCATTTGGAGAATAAATTTCTGATTCTCTAATTTTCACACCTATTTCCCTTAAAATACAACAGAACTCAGGAAAGATAAGTAAGAACACTAGCAATTCTTGGAACTCATGTCTGTTTACCTGCATTGATTTGAAACTGAAATGTTGATCTAATTATTTTGTGAGTTTTTTTATATACAGTGTTAATCCACAACATTTGGTATTGCACATTAGCAAGTTTTTTTCCTGAATGGTTAACCTTCTTCTTTGGTATAGTATGTTATCTATATTAGAGACATGAAATATTACTCTGAAATATTAATATTTCTATGAAATATTGAATCATCTTAAACAATATAAAAAGTTTTATTGGGTATGCCAAGGGATCACTTTCAATGGCTTCAGTAATCATTTTCTGAGTTTCTACATCTTGTCCAAATAGATTGGAACTGACAGTGAAGAGTGTCTGAAACACCTTACATTTTGGAAAAGGAGTACAAAGCACAGCCATCAGTCAAGTTATCATTGTAAGTAAGAAAATCTGAGAAAAAAGGACTGCTGGGAAAATGTGCTTTCTTTATAAGTGTAGAACACTGAACTCAGCTATTCCATATGGTGTCCAGGCTAATGATAAGTTATATCAAACCAGTCTCATGAGAGATTCCACAAAGAACATCATGTCTCCCATAGGATGAAAATATATCCAATGAACAGCCTTGGAAATTAAATGCTTGTCACTCTCTTCCTCTGTGCATTAGAATTCATATAATACATCTTTTGTTTGCCCACTTTGAATAGAAATTTTCACTGGCTATAAAATAATAGGTAGGAAATTTGCTAAGTTTCATCACTTTACATCATAAAACGATGAGCTGATACACACCAAAGCCATGTTATCACTACTGACATCCCATTTCCGCTAGGATGGCAAACAATATAATTATTTATGTGTTAAATATTGTCCACATAATTTTCGCTGCTTGTCATCACTGGGGTCACACACAAAAACTTCTCTCTTTCAAAATTAGTGATTTTATTTTATAGTTAGGTTTATCTACCCATGGAGTTGGCATTTAAAAACAAAAGCTAATAATACAATTTGTCCCCAACAAAATGTAGGATTCTGATGATAGCTAGGTATAATCATATACATAATTTATTAAATTTATATGTCATCTGACTCCCAGTGACTCTTAGCAGTTGAAATACAATTTACCTGAATATATATACACATTACATTAATAATTCTAAAGAGGTAACCATGCAGAAGGTCAGATGAACAGATTTTTCTGGTTAAAAGAAAATGATATTATATCTTACAATTCCTCTTTCTTGTAGCCATCTCCGACATTTATACTTACATGGTGTTTATATGGATGATGTAGCTTCTTGGAGTTTTCTTGTTAAATGTCTTATATGTTAGCTTGAATTGTACATAAACATTGTCATTATTCTAAAAATTAGAATGATTCATTTATTAAAAGTTTTCCTCCCGCTCCTCAAGGTATAAGACAACACATGGAAATACAGATTAGGTAATCACAATCTACTCAAAAATTACTGTTTTGTTGGCCATTCATAAATGGGACAAATAATAAAAGAGCAATCATGGAACCGGAGTAACTTTTGCAGTTGCATTTCTTAGTTGTAGATCAGATTATACAAGTTGAAATGTTTGCCTGTACTCTTACAATTTGAAATGAATTCACATGTGTGAATTCACATGTGAAATTCACATGTGTGGAAGTCACATAAAAGCACCATATCAGAAGGTACTTAAGGTAAGCAATTTTAGAATAAATGACTGTAACAAACAATGGAATGTATGTCCTTTACTTTTACATACACAGATGTTACAAATGGAAAACTATCTCTGTGTATCTTTGTTGATTAAATATTACCAGATGTCCATTGGAAAGCTAAATTATTTAAAGAGTGCTGAAATGAAAGCCCTTGAAAGAGTATAATGTTAGGTAAATGTTTTCCCCATAGTATTTTTCTCCGAGCATTGCTTGCTTTACCCCCACCCAAAACTTTACAGATGTTAGAACAATAAATTCAATGAATAGTTTCCCACACTAGAATGCCTGCATGACAAGGAATACAGAAGTGATTTCTAGCCAATTTCTGACACTGATGTACAACTGTGCTGCTTATATTCTATTGCTTTTGTATCAATTCTTCAACTGCTCCCTGCCAAGAATTAAGTGCTTGTTCTATAAACCTGGTATAGATTATCACTTAGCAGTATAGATGTATCTAATAGAATTAAATACTTTGGCTTACGACCAACAACAGATGTGCTATATATAATGCAGTAATAATGAATCTGAAAGCACCGAGATATGTCAAGGGAATGTTGCACACAAGATCACATTTCTTCTATTGTCCAGTCAAATCTTGTTAAAGAACTGATCCGCAAATTAATTGTTTGTTTGGAAAAAAAATAATGCATAATGTAGAATACATTATTTTTGTTCTGTTGATAAGAATCTGTTTACATTCATCTGGATTTTGATACATGGGCCCATTCTCTTATTTTTCATTTTCAATCTTTTACTTCTGTAATTACATTCATAATAAGAACAATTAACATAAGCTAATTATTACAGTATTTTGTTTATTTATAGGAATAAATCTTCATCTTGCCTTTTATTGTAAAAAACAATCCCAAAGTATGGAAGGATATTGAGTTTATTGATAATACTATAGCGTATAATAATAATTGATACAATAAGCATTATGCAGTATAAATCTCTTGTATCAAAATATAAATTAATATAATTCTACAGTATAGAATGCACACAAAATCTAAGCTAAAATTCACATACTGTTTATCTTTACTTAAGTCTTACCCTTATGTAAAATATAAAAAGTAACAATTATAAATAATTATTGTTATTTTCATGATGTCCCTGATGACAAATTACTCTGGTCCAGCTGAGATGACAAATACATTTAGCAAAGCATTAGATTTCTTTGTCTTGAAAATATTGCTTTTAGGAGAAATGGAATATCTCAGTTCCTTATGAGAAGGATTCTTCATTGTCACAGTCTTTGGTAGCGTATTGGGTAGAACTTTACAAGAGATCATTTCAGGATGGTTGAGGATTTTGTTGGATTAAAATTTATAAGCAACTGATCCAGACAGGCAGATTGGAACAAAACTATTTTTCAGTTTTTATACTTCTAAAATTTAAGAATATAATGTTGGCATTAAAGTATATAATTATGAGTGTCTACAACATTCACATTTTCTGTGGTTGAGTTCAGCAATTGTATCATTGGTACTTTGTTGTTGTAGAACTAATTGAATTTAGAAATTTATATTTTATTTAAAATATTTTTGTCTTCTTTTTTAAGTAAAAATGGATCAATCATTTTTCCTAGACTTACATATAAAAAAACAAACAAAAACAAAATAAATATAAATTGAGGGGGCAGGAAAAGAGAGGTGGAAGCAAACTTGCCTAGAAACTTATAACAACTAGCTCAAGTAAAAAGATTTCTTTTCTTGCAGTGTAAATTGAAATCAGATAATCCAAAGTACAAGAACCTAAGAAATCTGATTAATAGTACTTATTAGAAGAAGGATTAGGTTTACAATATAAGAATTCTAATGAGTGTCCTACTTTCAGATGAGAACCTATATAGATGCAATTTAGGGAAGCAAAACTCTTCTCTCCTTCCTCCTTCCATTTTGGCTGCAAGCATGCTTATTTTGTGAAGAAGAAAGAGTTTATTGTTCTGATAAATCCTCAACCCTATCAGTGTGAGAAGCAATTCGCACAGATACAATTATAGGAGTAATCAGATGTTGGTGGGGTCTCAGTCAAACTGATAGAATTTCTACATTCCATCTGTTCTTATGCTCCATTCTATGGAACAGCCCTTGACAGATGACAGTTGTTGGGCAGAGTTGGATCATTACAGTGCTAATTTCTACATAAGCTGGTAGTAGTTCTTCTCATATGTCTCACTGTAATAGAATGGATGATATCAGAAACCTGATTGGTCTACTACACTTTTGTTTTATCTTTCATAAGTGATGAAATATTTTTGGTTTCAGTTAGGTTCTGCTTAAATTTAACAAATGATTTATTTTCAATTACTGTATAGTCATATGTTATTCATGTTCTCAAGTAGGGTTACTAAGGCAATCAGCAAGCCAAAATGATGCTGCATATCCTGCCGCTAGACAAGAAGGTGGCATACAAGTTGAATAAATAAATGAATGAATGTAAAAGTCAAGTAAAAAATTAAGTCCAGATTATCATGTAGTCAGGATTTGCATTAGCCAGCTCATTATTACTAACAGATTGCAACTATAATGCCAAACAATTCAATTATTTTATAAATAATTTTTGACTAATGAATAAATCTAAAGCTGTTCATGGAAAGACCTGAAGGCTAATTTTAGCCCATGAATTATTCACTAACACTCTTAAAAATGAAAAGAAGCGGGAGGCAACTAGCTTAGGAGAACACGAAAGGGCTCTAGACAATTGTCCATATTGCTGTAAATCATCTGAGCAGAAAAATTCAGTGAGAAAATGACATAGCTGGAAAGTGACAATTGATTCAAAGTAATTGGTAGTTAAATTAAATGATAATTAGCATTAATCAATAGTGAGGTTCGTATGCCAGTGCATCCCTCCTTTAGGCAATTCACCTCCAATCCCCAGTGCACTGATAAGGCTAGTGATCTATGAGCCCTATGTGTGCTCCTGCTATCAGCAAAGAAGTATGTCCCTGCAGCAATGACCAGGGGGAGTGGGGAAAGAAAAGAACATTTGAATGTGCAACAGCTTTGCCATCAAGAGAGGTGGCCACTGTGCTCTTCCTATAGTTAATTGCAGCTGCATCAAAGGACAGGGGGTCCTCAAATGGCTGAGGATGGTAGCAGTATCTCAATGCCTATCTGCTTTCAAAGAGCACATCATAAAGATTTTTAGTTCAGCATATTATTCAGCTTTTTGTTCAGAGTCATAGTTTTATGTATTTTTCTGTTCCTTTCTGAATGTGTGTGGTGGTATTACTATAGAGTTCTATTCTGATAGATATGATATAAAAACATAAGAAGAAAAGAACCCCCTGGACTAAAGGCCAATGCAGTCCTGTTGTCATAATGGATAACCAGGTGTTTATGGCAAGCCCATAGACAAGATATCTTACTTTGTGAAAGTGGTAAAGAACTGGGAAGACAAATGGAAACTTTCTATAGACTGACTGACCAGTGGAAAAAAATAAAACACAGGAACATTTAATATTATGTCTGCAATCTCAGGAGGAGATTTGTTCTTAAATATAATGCATAAATATTTTTAAACAAATAATTCTTCAATAAAATAATTAAAAAAGGAAGAAGAAACAAACAACTGATTCTGAAAAAGATGATTTCATTCACTCTCAGCAAAACTTGCTCCCTCAGCCCCTGGATCTATGACAAACATTCCCTCCTACTAGAAAAAATTCACAAAATCTAGGTATCTATCCATAAAATAAAACAGAATCTACATTATGACCAGCTTCATTGATCTTTGCTTGCTGTCCAAGTTCCTCAGATTTCATCCTGATTATTGTTGGGGTTGGGTCTTTGCCATTACCCTGTTTTCAGCCAACTTCAGAAAAGGAAACATAGATGTCTGAAAACAGAAACAAGATTGATACTGCCTTTCCTCTTACCTGTGAGATAAAAACATACTTTTCATTGTCTCCTGAACATTTTTTGAAGGGGAGGGGGGCTTCTGTTTTATCTGGATGGATAGGTCAGTATATTTTGCAGGACCCTCATTCAGTACAATGTCATATGTGAATTAATATTTGAATACAAGGATCATACTTCATGCTTCAGCAGTATGTGAACCGAGAACTACCAGATGTACAGGCTGGTTTTCGAAGAGGCAGAGGAAGTAGAGATCAAATTGCCAACATTCGCTGGATCATGGAAAAAGCGAGGGAATTCCAGAAAAACATCTACTTTTGCTTCA
>JANHZU010003163.1:0-14605 GCA_032468055.1 Acrochordus granulatus | reverse complement strand
AAGAAAGAAAGAAAGAAAGAAAGAAAGAAAGAAAGAAAGAAAGAAAGAAAGAAAGAAAGAAAGAAAGAAAGATAAACTATGAGGTGTAAGTTGATTTCTAAGCAGCTATCAAGAGAAATTATTTATAGTTGTTCAAAGAATATGCTATGATGCTGGCTATGAATATTGGCTTATGATTATGTAGTTTAGAGAGGTATGGTAAACCATCTCACATTTTTCACTTGTCTCTTCAGTTATAGTGTAGAAAGGCTGGAACCATGTTGAGCCAAAGCACCATCTTAAAGGTCAGGAAAGGGTGTTGCCCCTAGGCTGGTTGGATATGAAAGGGATGCTGGTGAAGAAGAAAGCAAAGGGAATGGAATTGTCACTCGTATTATATAGCGGAGAATTGTGCCGCTGGGGCTGTGGGACCTGAAGTCAAAGAGGCAAAGACAACTCTGAAAAAATTGGTGGACAAGCATGGTCTAGAAGAGAGACTTGGTGCCATACCTCCTTTGTTCTCCTGCAACTTGGGTGGGAACAAACAGATTTGACATCCCCTTGGGTACTATTGACCTAAGCTGGAATTGTTTCCTGAATAAATGTAACAGGAAGTTGGGGGGGGGAGGTTTCTGGGAACGCCAGATGTAGGAGCACTTAGTCCAACTAGAAGCTCTCTCTGATTCTGAAAAAACTGGGCAAGATCCTCTGAGCTGTAAGTTTGGCTACCTTCCTGTTATATCCAGACCCTCCTGGGTTAAGGAAACATGGGAGATACCCTTTGGGGAATTTATGCAAAAGTATCAGCCTCTTTGAAAAGAAGGGATATTCCCCCAGCCATTGAAGAAGGTGGTGGTTCAACCTCTTCTTAACAGGCCATTACTAGACTCCTCTCTTCTGGACTGATTATCATTCAGTTTTGAAGTTTCCTTTTGGAAGGAAAGCTGTTGAGAAGGTAGTTGGATAGTAATTATGGGGGGACTTTGAGGAAGTGGTTTATTTGGATGTATTTCAGAGGTTTCAGAGTATGGTATAGTATTGTATACTATACTAATTTAGTATTGTTCATGCTTATCAGTGACCTGTGTTTGAGCCAGGATCGGGTAGTGCATCTATTCTTGTGCTTTTTAACTCCTACTATTGACTATAACATTGTACTGGACTTGTTGCAGGGGTTGGCAGCTGGGGATGGAAGAACAAGTTGCTTGTTCTTACATTTAACCTCATATATCTTATGTGCATATCTTACATGTAACTTCAATAAAGGATATGAAATATTAATACTGTGATCTACAGGACCACAAATTGCCTATGAATATTAAAGGTGCATAATGTAAAAAAATGAAAGGTGCAATCTTTAGCACATTTTGTGCATTATTTCAACAGTGTTAGAGTTGGACTAACTCTCAGCAAAAAAATCCTGAGGCTTCTAACATTTGTTTTTTTAAGAAACTACTGAAATTATATTACAGGATTCATAGAAGAAACCGCAAGGCATTGCTTTTGGCAAAAGAACTGTACTTTCTGGTAAAGTCATTGGTTACTTTCTAGATCTTCAGTTCCTACTATTCCTGTCTTCTATTGACTGAGACAATGTCTCCTGAAACAATACTTCGTTATGACAATATATTATTTTAGTGGCATGTACATTACAAATACATTGTTGTTAAACTGTTTAATAGGCCTTATTAAACATGTTTTCTTCAGAAACCTCAAGCTATCTATCACCAGAGTGATTTCTTGCCTTTCCTTATTTCAGGCTTTAGCTTAATAGGGTGAAATAGTTTCCCCTATAGAATTCCCCTCAAATTACTTTTCAATAATCTAAGCATAGCCATGAGGATAATACTCTCATAGTATTATATTCTGCATAACAATGGGACCTCACAAATGTGTCACATGCAATTATAATTCCATCTTTGGCATGTGATGGAATGAAAGATATGGTAGCTCAACCTAATTAGTAACAGAGCTGAACTATAGCAGAGATCAGCCTTTCTCTGGGCAGGCTGAAATGAAACATGCACAGTGGAAAAAAAAGTGAAGAATGGACTATTATTTGAGTGGAAATCAAAGATGGTAAGGAGATGCCAACCCAATTTGCAATTTTATGGAAGGAATTGGATCAATTCTGCTGCTTTATGTTTATTATGAGCTTCCCCCCCACCGTTTATCTGGAACTGCAGCTGCTGGAAGAAATTGGTATATAAATCACTGAGATCATGTCTACTACATACAGACAAAAAACTATAGTGACAAATCATTCCATAATAGCATGATTTATAATATGACAGCCAAAGTTCCTCGTCGGTAAGTGAAAAAGAGCTTAGATTTCATGTGAAAAGATCCAAAACATGCTGCCAGTATCAGAGAGCTTATGCAATCATTCTGCAAAAAGAAGATTCACAGATGGCATCTGCTTGCCAGAAGGCTGCTGTACTGGTTAAAGCTGCTCCTGGGTTTTGCTTTCTTCCAAAGTCCATTGGTTGCTTTCTAAAATAGTTCCTATTTCAATTTCATAAGAAGTCCAGCACTGAATAGTCTTATATCCAGATCCATTTTAATGTGATATTTTGCCAGTTGTTATATATTTACTTAATGGTTCTTTGCCCAATATAAATGCAGCATCTATTCAAGTTTGTTGCCTAAGTTTCTGAATTCCCCAGTTTACATTTCCACCCTCCTTGCTTAATTCTTCAAGCATATTGCTTTCAATAGCTAGGATTGGCAAATTTATAGCGAAGATGCTTTTCAATCATGCCGTTCTTTTTTCATTAATTGCAGTCAGCAAAGCTGAATCAGTTGTAATTTACATAGTAACTGAGTTCACACCATGCTAAATAAGAGTTCATTTCATCATGATTTGGTGAACAACTATAGTTGCCCTTATTAACACAAAAAGTATAAACCAGGACTTTGAAATCCCAATAAGTGGCTTAAGACAACATGCTGAGTCAAAACTTTTCAATCATATTCTAGCTTAGCCTAATGTCTGATCCAAATAGCTGTCCTGCAATATCATCCTCATGGATTTTGTCAAATAAATTATAATAGTATTCCCAGTTTAGCAAGATAGACCAAAGTGCTATCTTTGTGAAAAATGCAAAGGATCCGAAAGGCAGAGAAGCCATCGTATCATTGACGAAGGAAGCTTAGAACAATCTGTAAAATATTCAAATACAGATTGAGAGCCAGTTTGGTTTAGTGGTTAAGGTAACCGACTAGAAACTATGAGGTCATAAATTCTAATCCCTCCTTAGCCATGAAAGCTAGCTGGGTAACCTTGGGCCAGTCACTCTGTTTCAGCCCAACTCATCTCATAGGGTTGCTGTTGTGGAGAAAATAGGAAGAAGGTGTGTTAAATATGTTCACCGCCTTGAGTTGTTCATAAAATTATAAAGGTGGGATATAAATAAATAAATGAAATGTCATTGTTTAACATATCAAACTTCCATTTTAGATGTAAATTGATTGAAGTAGAACTAAATACATGTGCTTTCATGGCAAACTAAACTTCTGTACATAATCAAAACTTAAAAAGTAAATTTAAAAATAAAACTTGGATATAGCATTCTGTTCCTCATTAGGTTGAAGAACCATGTCATATTTCCTTATTGTTATGCTAGGATGAAAAGTTAGTCTCATTCAAAGTCCAAACTGAGTATTTTTAAATATGTTTTATAAATAGAATGATGAGGTAGAAACCAGGAAACCAAGAAGCAGCAGATCCACCGTATATGTGGTGGTAATGGGAGACAAATTTGTGCCTATAATTAATATGGCAATGCACTGATTTTATCTCTCTGCCACATTCATTTTTTTAGAATTGATTTGAAGCTGCCATGATTAGGGAACTGCAGAAAAGCAGAAGAGAGAAAAGGCACCTTTGCTAAAACAATACTGACACATAATTAAGATGGCACAAAGCAACTGTGTGTATCTTGCTTGAAATGATCTATCCCTGTTGACACAATGAGAGCTAATGAACCAAATCTGAAAGCATCAGCATTGGACTTTGACAAATGTGGTGTTTTCCTATTGAGAGAGTAGAAAATGATTATAAATGGCCAGCTGGGCTTATGTTCAGGCATGGACATTTTGAAACACTGGTATTAGGGCCTGTATATGGTTCCTGGCAGTGTAAATTATTTCACACTTCTGCTTTCAAATCAGTTGGGTATCTCCTCTGCTTAAGCACTGCTGAAATGAAATATTTCCACTCCAAACAAATTCTAGGTATTTTAAATTGTTCTGGGGCTTTCAAGAATAGCTGGGACTTGTGTTTGAAAGTAAATAGTCACAGCATTTTAAATAAACTTTGTTACTGTTCAAACTTTCATTTTTCTGCTTGCATAGATTCTTTAATTGATTACCTAAACTGAGATTATGTTGAGTTGTATCTACATAATGTTTCAATAATCTTTACCCAAATGTGATCTGAGATCACTTAGAATGATAGTCTTGCTCAGGAAAATATTACGATTAGAAAAAGGAAATTCAAGTTAATTCAATCAGAATATTTGATTGTGGGTTAAACAAGATTTTTTTAAAAAATAATTGTAACTGATAAAACTACAGAAATATATACAAGACAAGTAATTAACTATTTCATTGAGAATCTTACAGTGATAAAACCTGCCTTACTCATCAGTAGAAAATGGAGCAGCCATCCTCTGGTACTCTATATGTGTAACTTCTGATGTATGACCGTCAGTTTAATGCTGCTCAGGGACAGTAATGTATTGGCTTCTGAGAATGAAATCCACATATTTGTAGGCTGACCAATTTGGACAAGAGATGATGGCAACAGGTCCCATCATTTCCTGACAAGTAGGTGGGGTGGAAATGGAAGCAATGACAGATTTAACTTTTTGGGTCTCCAAGAGTAAATATCCTCTCAATCAGTCACTGCAAATGGTGACTGCAGCCATGAAATTAAAAGACACTTGCTCCTTGGGAGGAAAGCGATGGCAAACCTAGACAGCATATTAAAAAGCAGGGACATCATTTTGCCGACAAAGGTCCGTATAGTCAAGGCTATGGTTTTCCCAGTAGTATTGTATGGCTGTGAGAGTTGGACCATAAGGAAGGCTGAGCATTGAAGAATTTATGCCTTTGAATTTTGGTGCTGGAGAAGACTTTTGAGAGTCTCCTTAGACTTCAAGGAGATCAAACCAGTCAATCCTCCAGGAAATTGACCCTGATTACTCATTGGAGGGACAGATACTGAAGCTTCAGTGATGCTGGGAGAGATTGAAGGCAAAAGAAAAAGGAGATGACAGAAGATGAGATGGTTGAATAGCATAGTCAGTGTGATGGGTGTGGGTTTGGGTGGACTCTGAGAGGCAGTGCAGGACAGGAAGGCCTAGCATGTCCATGGCAAATCCATTGAGAAGATTTGGACACAACTGTGTGACTGAACAACAATAAAAAAAATGTCCAAAATGGATTGAGAGGATATTTACTTGGCAGCTCATTAGACTGATATCCAGATTCACCTATATTTCAATATTTGGTGCCCCCACTAAAACAATTCAAGGTGCGGTGGCGCAGCGGATTAATGCCACCAGTTATGTCAACCAGAAATGGCCAGCATGCTGGCAGGTCAATTCCCAAGCTCCGCATAACGGGGTGAGTGCCCGTCACTTTGCCTCAGCTTCTCTCCACCTGGCAGTTTGAAAGCATGTAAAAACTGGCAAGTAGATAAATCGGGTACCACTTCGGTGGGAGCTGGCTGGCTTCGGCGCGATGGGCAAGGCGAGTGGCAAGAGGGTGAGCGACGAGGAGTTGAACGGCGAATCGAAGGCGGCCCACCCTCCTGCTGGGGGCGGAGCAGGAACTGCGGAGATGCCCGGATGCAACATTGCCAGCCAGCGGGGGAGCGGGGTTAGTTTACACAATTGTATAAATATCTAATCTATGTAAGCCGCCAAGAGTCTTCGAAAATTGGCAGCATAGAAATGTGTGTAATAAATAAATAAATAAAACAAAATAAAAATATTAAAATTGAACCAGGGCAACACACGTAAATGTAATAATTCCTGAATGTAATAATTTCATGATAGTATGCATTATATAACCAAGATGTGAAATTTATAATATTACTATAATGTATATTTCATTGTTATCAGCCAGATATAGCATGCACTAATTTAATCATAATCCAACCATGCACCAATCCCAAACCTGGATAAATAGGGAGAGTTGAGGTAGGTTTTGGTGACTTTACTTGAAAAAACCTTGCCAAGAAAATTTTATGAAAAGGCTCTCAAATGAATCAGATATGGTGCCCTATTGTAGGATCCTAAGGCCAGAAAATACCCCCAACATGCTATTGGAGGAGAAAAAAGAGTTAGAGTGAGTAGTCAAAGCCTTAATGATGCACCTGGGGCAAATCCAACAGGAATCCCAGTTGCAGATGCAGCCATTGGTGAAAGCAAGGTTCTGTGCTGTACAAAGACACATTGGGTAGTAAAGCAGAATCTCTGAGGAATGAGCCAGGATACATTCAATATCATCAAATGAGAGGTGGCCAGGTTTAAAATCAACCTCTTTGGCATTGGGGAGCTACATAGGCTATTTCCAGTCTGAGGAATTCACTATTACTCGGGACATGACACCAAGAAAATGAATGGAATGGCATTTATCATAAACAGGAATCTCATTCAAGCAATGAAAGCTTCTTGATAATTAATGATTGCATTATGACCATCTGAATCTGTGTCAAGCTGCTCAGAATCACAGTTGTCCAACTCTACTCTCCAATGACTGATGCAACAAAGCTTGAAATAAAGGGTTTCTATGCCAGTATATATATAAAAACAACTCTGAAGCAAGTGCCCAGAAAAGTCACTTACGTACCAGTGTCTAGAAAAGACATTTACATACCAGGTGATTTCAGTGCAAAAGTTAGCAACTAAACAGAAACAGGCATCCCTGGTAGCTGTGAATGTGGGGAGAGGAATGAGGCAGATTATTGTTTGGTTCAATTTTGCCATGAAAACTGATTACAAATCAGGAATACCTGATTCAAACAACATAAGTGCAACTTATATACTCACGAATAAAATATACCATAATCGGGTCAGTATATCTTATGCTGCCATTGATGGTCCAATTCATTCCTCATTATCATATCCAGGTGTTGATTGTGGTTCATATCATGAATTGTTGATGGCCAAGATCAGAGTCAAATTATGCAACATCTTTGGTTGACAGCACTACCAAAGAAGTTTGACATCATCGAAATCCTTTCCAAAATACAATTGAGGTGAAAAATAGGTTTGAAATCCTGGACACTGCTGAAAATATACATGAAAAACTTGGCAAGAAATTCAAGCAACCTAAATTGAAACAACAATTTGAACACATACCATACAAGAAATCAGAGAAAAAATGCAAATGGCTCTCAGATGAAATCATCAGAATAGCTCATTATATAGAAGAAAAGTAGCCAAAGCAACAGGTAAACAGAAGGAAGCAAAGAGACTGAATGCAGATTTTCAAAAAGCAGCAAGAAAAGACAATAATTACTGGGACCAGTGTTGCAAACAACTAGAAGAGGACTGCATGAAGAGCTTAGCCAGGAATGCATTTGTGCAGGTCAAAAGGATTTGAACACTATTTACTGCTCATAAAAGTATCATCAAAAACAAGCAAGAGAAAGAACTGTCTGACTGACTAGGTGTCAAGGACAAATGATGAGAATATACAGAAATGCTGTATGTCAGCAATGATAGACCCAGGATGATAAGCAAAGGGAGCAGAAACAGAAACTACAGCCTTCCTTCAGGAGGAAATTGTATGGATGATGAGCTAAACTGCCAAGAAACAAGGTGCCAGGTACCATTCCTGCAGAACTGCTAAGGCCTTTACCACCCACAACCTTCATAGCCTTGTGCCAAAAATATTGGGAAAAGAACATAGGGCCACAAGATTGGAAACAATCAATGTTCATTCTATTGCCAAAAAAAGAGTAACTCCAAGGATTACTCCAATTACTGCACAATTGCCCTCATTCTTCATCTAATAAGATTCTTCTTAAGTTCATACAATAATGTCTGGCACCAAACATAAAAAGGTAATTACCTTCAATTGGCTTCAGAAAGGGGTCATTGCACTATATGACTACATTACAAATATATGCTAGATCATGGAAAAATCTCAAGAATATATCATAAAAAATCTATATGTGCTTTATCTATACCTGCTTCAATTGATCATGACAAGCTGTGGAGAACCCTAGAAGACCTGGAGATGCTAACACAACTGGTGCAGTTGGTGCAGTTGCTGTACATAAACCAGGAAGCCATTTGAGGCACTGGAGATACTGATTGGTTCAAGATAAAGAAAGGAGTGTGGCAGGTTTGCATTCTTTCCTTTTCTTATTTAACTTTCATTCCAAAGTGATCATGAGAAAGTTGAACTTGAAGAATCAAAAATCAGAGTAAAGATTGCAGGAAGGAACATCAACAATCTTCAATTTGCTGATGACACAACTCTCCTCTCAGAAACTAAAGAAGGCCTGAAACATCTAATCACAAAGGTTAAAGAAGTAAGCAAGAAATTTGGCTTCTTCCTGAATGTCAAAATGACTAAGCTCATGACCACTGCAAATAATGAAAATGTCAAATAATAATTAATGATAAAGAGTTCAAATACATGCAAGAATTAACTTTCCTAGGATCACAAATTTATTAAAGCATTAAATTTAGACCAGAAATAAAGCTTCAAATCACATTGGATTGCACAGTAAGGATGAACATGAATTGAGTATGGAAAAACAAGGATATTAGCCTGGCAATTAAATGCAGATTTGTCTGCACTATTGTGTTTTCCATAGCTACTTACAGTTGCAAAAGCCACATCATGAAAAAACTAGACAGGAGAAAAATGGACTCATTCAAGCTGTGGTGTTGGAGAACACTGCATATTCCTTGAAAGGTGTCAAACATGCACTGGAGTTATAACACCAGACATATTGCTTGAAAGAAAAATCACAACATTCCACCTTACTTATTTCAGGCATGTCATATGATCAATTTCAATTGAAAAAGCTGTTATGCTCAGGGTAGTCCTCAGTAAAAGGGAGGCCACCAAAAACATGGTGACTAGACCCCATCAAAGCTGACACTAGTCAGTACATAAAACAATTGAAAGGAGCTGTACAAGATCCAAAAAGTTGAAGAGAATGGTCCATAGAATCACTGAGAATCTGACAGAATTGAACAGATAGCATCATAATTAATTCAACCACAATAATAACGGAGGATTAAAGAAGAAATAACATAATTACTAAAGGGAAAAAAGGAAAGTGACAATATATTAGAATGATCTAGATTAATTTTAATTGTACTGTTTTTTTCATCTGGGCCTGGGCATCAAATCCAGATGTTCTTATGTTTGTGGTTGATGATGATGATCTTAGACCTGCAGCAGCCCACTCTAGCTCTTACTAGCTCTCAGGGCTACTAAGAAGAATTTAGCTACTCAGTGTCTGACATTATTCTGACAGCCAGCTAAGAGGAATGAAATATGTAAAAAAAATATTTTTGTGGCAGATCTTTTAGAAGAGGTACAATTAGGATGGCTTGCAGGTTCCTATGGAAATTGCAGCTTATAAGGATTTTATAAATCAGATAACGTTCATGATTCATGAGTTGTATGGAGACCTCAAACACAATATATCTGATAGTGCTGATCAGAGGGTTCTGTAGAACAAATCATAGCAATATGTGTAAATTAAGTAAAATCTTCAGTATTGACAGTTTTACAGTTGTGTATGACTCTCATGGTTTATATACTTTTCCTGGCAATATTTTTTTTACAATTTAACCTGTTATCAAGTATCTCTTCTAGCCGAAAATAGAGATTTGAGCTATACTGCATATTTGCATAGAAATATTGAATATTAGGCCCATGGGTCCATATCCTTGCTCTGGGCAAATGGTTGGCTATAAGCAAGCATCTCTGCTAATAGATCCAGTGAAGCGGACCCCACTACTTCTCTGGAAAATGTGTTTTACTGTCAAATTGCCCTATTGTTTGGAAACTTTTTGTAACATTTAACCAGGAACAGTATTCCCAAAATTATTTCATTATTTTACATTCTACTCTCTGGAATAATTGAGATTTTTTTGGCTTTCTTCTGTGTAATTTCTCCTCTTTTCTCTTCTGAAAGTTAAATATATCTACTAGGTATTCACTTCCTATATGTTTTTTCAACTGTCATCTGCTGAGTGCTCTTTTTCTCTGGTTTATTCTTGAGGAACTATGTTTTAAAGCTTCTAAAGTGCTTCAAGCAACTGTCCTTTCCTTCATGCCAACTTTTGTTGCAATTTATTATATCTTTTTCTAGCCATGTCTTATATGAGTTACATGGGCCATTTTAAAATTCAAGAGTTCAAGATTCATGGGCTCATATGCCGTTTCCTCTTTTCACTCATAAGCCTCTGGAAAGCACTGTGGAGAATTCCTAAAGCCTCATTTTATAAGAGATCTGAAAGGAACTTGGCAGACATTGAACACATTGTGAACCCATTCCCCACTTCCAATCATTCTCAAGCAGGAACATTCAGGAGTCTAAGCTGAGCTCATGGAGGTCATCAATGGCCTTCCTTTAACCTCTCCCATATGACTTCACTTTCCTAGTCTGCCAGTCTGTAACTTCTCTCGTTATTGGAACTAATTGTATGAGAACAAATCAAGAGATGGCAGAACATCTGGTTTGCATACTGTACATGCCACTGTAAATTAACCTTTCATACTCTGCCAAAAACTATGCAAAAGTATGTTAGAAGTGCAGCTGCATGTGGAATTTCACACAGATAAAGCATCTATGGATAGAAAGGAAGAAGGAAGGAAATATTCCTTTTATTTATGTGTTGTTTTTCAGAGAGAAAGAAAGTTTTGATGTAGAATTGCCTTTGTATTAACCCATTTATAGATACAGATATTTTATTGCCTAAGCATGGTTGGACAAGCACGGAATTTGAATCTGCTACAGCAGCTCCCAGCATACTTTCAAGACAACAGTAAAAAATGATATCATAACAATAAATGAAATTAGATATTTATTAATCTTAGATGGTGATCAGCAGACAGGTTTTAACCTGTTGGAAGTTTTTAGTAACTGGAAAAAATTCCTGTAGTGACTCCTGCTTAGCTTCATTTAATGATTCATGCTTTTTATTTACTTGTTAAAATATATTCCAGCTAACTTCTTCTGAGCCCAAAGTGGCATCTTTTAAGCTCACAATAACCACCCTGTGATCTAAACTGGGCTGAGAGACCATGACTGGCTGAAAGTCACCTCATGAGATTTGTGGCCAAGTATGAACATGAACAGAGCTGCACCAAGGCAAAATCTAATACCTCTAGTAACTGCACTACATTCTCAGAAAACAAATTTAGAATGATATAGACTGACATATAAGGAATACAGAGAGAACAACATGCTCTTTTGCATTAACAAATGGAACAGAAGATTTGGTAGAATAACTTGAAAAAAAAGTCCATAGAAATATATGTGTTTATGTAATATTATGTAACATCAGCTATTTTGACAGTGATGCCATATTCAGATGAATTTTTTTTGTTTGAACCATAAGGAAATCATATCTCTCTATTCAAAGAAATCAAAGATCTTTCATAAGTTCACGGAAATTGTAGACTATTTTATGTTTGAATGTAAATACCTATAAATGAGATAAATAAATGAAGGAGTAAAGCTTTTTCAGAATTTTCTTTTCTGAATTTCAGTTTATTTATATAGGGAAAGAATCTTATGTTCCAGTAATAGATGAAGTTGAAGTGGTGAAAATATCAATATGAGTTTGTGAGTAATTCAAGCAATATGAATTTGTTGAATCAAATTTCTTTGCAAGCTAAACCAAGTTCATAAGCAGCACTGTTACAGCTTACAGTATAACAGAGCAATTAAAAAAACTTGACAGCTCAGGTGGGTGTTTCAGAGGCAAATTTGCAAAAGGAACTACTCTAGGAAGAATAAAGGGTGTTAGGAGTGAAGGAAAAGAAGAAAAGTCAAGAAAAGTAAAGAAAGAGGCATATGTAGTCTGACTGCTCATTTTCCTTTCTCTCTTCTGTGTTTTCATAAAATCAGTGAATGTATCTTAACATTGATATTATTCTTTCCATAGGAAAATTAAACTGAATGCTGAATTTCCAAGCGTCCAAATATCATTACTGTGAATAATTGCTCAATTAACATATAAGCAATTTTTACTTTGGCTATTTGAATACAAGAATCACAGTATTGTTCAAAAGAAAGACAGAGTATCAAGGAAATATAGCCATCCACTAAAATGTTAAAAGTTTAATCCATGAAAGAGTCAAATATCAGCTTTTTTGATCAGGAGATCCATATCATGCTTAACATTTCACCAATTGCTCCATTGTTCATTTAGTTCTGGAGCCTTTCACTCTGGATTGTGGGATTTCTCAACATGTCACCTTCAGAATGATTCAAATGCTTGCGAAAAGGGCAGCTAGACAGCCTGGCACTCACATGGGCAATTTCCCTATATCAATTCTCTTGGTTGATTGGCCCCTTGGTAGATGTTCATCTACCAAGTCAGTTGCTCAGGGGCAAGTCCCAATTTGTTCAAGGGCACTAAGATTCATACTGTAAATACTTAGACATTGTAATTCAGGCATTTCTCTCTCACACCTTCTCTCTCTAAGGTTTACCTTCCTGGGTGTGTAAGGCCTAAGGCAAAAACATAATCCTAACATCACAGAAAAACTTGAAGACTGTTGGTAAACCATTACTGACAGCTAATCTCTGGACTGAGTTCTTGTCTCCATGGTCCCTGGTGCCCTTCGCCATTCACAGCTACTGCAGAAGGGAGTTATCCATCAATATAAGGAGAGGTAATTTTAACAAAAATTGTCAGCATTCATTTGCAAATCAGATATCCTAGCTATAGGAATAGTGATGTAATTTTTATCTGAGTAGTCACATACAAATGCACACAGAACTGCCCTGAATCTTGGACTCTAACTGTAGCCAATGTAGAAAAAATGAGAGAAATCTTGAAATAGATCTTTATGAATTGTACTACTGCTGCTGACTAAATGTTTTTAAATAATTACAATATTTCTGGGAGGAGAGGGACTACATGGTCCTGGAGAAATTTCACCAAGTAGGGATACCCTTCAGAGCCAAAGATGCTGTAAGCCTTCAAAATCTAAAATTTAAAGCAGCAACAACTGCTTTGGTTAAGCCCCAACCTTCGCTTGCCTTGATTATGACATATCAGTTTACCTTAAGTCTCACTTTGGAATGCTCAAGCAGCTGAAACACTTTTTCAAGTGTTTCAGAAAATTATGAGATTATTTCTTTAAAAATTGGAGTCTTTGTAATTCTCTTGGAAATATCAGATTATCTTTATTCTAAGGCTAAAATCAAGCCTAAAAGTAAAAACTGAAGTTAACTTTTCATTAAAAACTTTGATTCTAAAAAGAACCTGAATTTTTTTTGGAAATTTGATTTTAAATTGATTTAAGATTGATCCTTCATTTTTGATAAATGAAACAATGTTAAATGTCTAAACAGTTTGATACTGAGATGATATTGGATTGTTAAGCAATATTGAAGATCACTAGGAAATTAATCAAATCTTGGACTCTGGGAGGCTGTTAGAAAATTCTAAACTATTAAGAATGTTTTGAATAGTCTCCACTCACATTTTGATTCTTTAATTTCATGGATTTCATGGTATTGGTTTATCGGAACATTTTGTCTCACTACTCAGTTTGAACAGGTCTAAAAATATTGAGTTGAAACAGAACAATGGAAATTTCTTTGGCATTATATCAAATGTACTGTACATTGTAGGAACTTTTATGATGGCATTTCTGGATCTGGAAAACTAAACCTTTTCACTTTTACTTTCTGGATAGCCAAATAATTAAAAATAAGAACCTAACTAAAGAATGAAGTGAAAATACATGTTTATTCTGAAGTCAGCTTTAGTGACAAGAAAAATGATTGCAGTCTTTCATAAAACAAAAAACAAACAAAAAACCCCAAAAGCTGAAGCCCTCCATTTGCAGGTGCAATCGGTTTCCTAAAACATGATTGATGGGCTTTGTCTTCAACAATTTTAGAGATGTTTTTCTTCTCTTCTGAGGGAGCTTCGCTGTGTCTCAAGGATTAAAACTATTCTTTAAAAAACTAAAATGATTCACTTTGGAGCACTCCTTACATTCCTTAAATGCAGCTTGTTTTTTTTTTTACATTTCCATTCTTCTACTGGCTCTACATTCAACACAGGAAGCAAAGAGAGGGACAGGCAGAATGTTTGCAATTAGATTCTGCACCTAGAGGGAGCATGGAGGAAAATAAAGAAATGGGAGGGCAGAAAGAGTCATGTTGTTTCCGGGCTTGTTCCAACGAATTTTGCAGCTGTACCAGAAAATCCCAAATTCCTACCTAATTCACTACCCACATGTGCAAACTCACAGACAAACACATATGCTGGAGGGGGGGGGAAAACATCTGTATCCATCATTCTTATATTTGGCATTTTAGTTTGGTATATTTTAATTTAATGGGTTTTAATATAGAAAACTTGTTGGAAAGAATGTCATTGGTTTTCCCTGA
>JANHZU010003162.1:152199-165746 GCA_032468055.1 Acrochordus granulatus | reverse complement strand
TTGACAAAATTCCATTAATCTCTGTCCTGCTTCATTTTGTACTCCAAGGCCAAATTTGCCTGTAATTCCTGTTAATTATGGTATGAGTGTGCCAATGTTCAAAGCCAAGTAACTCCCAATCCACTCACATAAAATCCACAGACACCTTCCCCGTGTCTAGTCAAAATACATGATTAATAGTTCTTGAGTTTTAATGTTAGCCACCCTGAGTCTCTCGGATTTAGCAACCATATAAGGCTGATGTTATCATCATCAACATCATCCTGCATTCTGTCCACTTCAACTTTCTCCCTGCAGCCCTTGCACTTCCAGACAAAAATAATTTCTTCATCACCTCCTCTAGCTACAGTTGTTCATTCCTGGTTTAGTAAAAAAAAAAGCAACCATACTTCTCCAATCTTACTGCATCCACAAATAGCCATCTGGCAGCCTTGTTTAAGGTGACATGAGCCCTCCTGGGAACAGAGGGCTCAGAGATTTACCTACACAGCCATGCAGAGCAATTTGCAGAGCATCTATTGGGTAAAATTTCTTGAATTCATTCCAAGCTGAACACCAGCTTCAATACAGGTCTAGTGGGCATAATCTTGCCATTATATAGGAATGGTTTGATCCTGTTGGGCCTGAGAAAGTAGACATGGTCCTAATGACTGTTAGCTCAGCCATCTTCTTCTTAGATCCATATTCCTCCTAGCCAGTTAAGGCTCTCAAGGAATGTCATGTGGTTGGATGCTCAAGGAGCCATTGGTTCACCCGCTTCTAAAGAAGCCATCACTTGATTCCATTGTACTGCACAACTTTCATCTCATGTCTAAACTCTCTTTTTTAGGGAAAGTTGTGGGGAAGGTGGTTGCATAGGAGCTTCATCAGGCCTTGGATGAAGTGAATTATTTGGACCCCTTCATTAAGGATTCAGGTTGGGACATGGAATTGGAGACAGCATTGATCACACTTTGGGTGATCTTTGACAGGAACAGAACTGCTCTTCTTGAGCTCTCAGTGGCCTTCAATGCCATCAACCATGGTATTCTTCTGAATCAGCTCTGTGGGCTGGAAGTGGGCAGCACAGTATTGTGCTAGTGTGTTTCATTTTTGCAGGGTTGGTACCACTGCATATTAATTGGGAATGAGACCTCCTTCCCTCAACTCCTACTATATGGGGTTTCATAGGATTCGGTAGCCTCTCTACTTCTAGTTAATGTCTACATAAAGCCACTGAATGACGTATAATCAGCATACTGTACTAAGAATACCCAGATATATATTTTCACCCCTGGCCAACTAAGCAATGCTATTGAAGTCTTATCCTGGTCCCTGGAGGTTGTGGAGGTCTGGATGAGGAAGAACAGGCTTCAGTTAATCCTGGAAAGACTTAATGGCTATGGGTTTCGGGGCCTTCTAGTTCTAGGACTTGATTATCTTTGATATTGAATGGGGTGACACTGTCCAAGACATACCCAGTGTACAATCTGGGAGATCCTTTGAGACTCATGATCCCTGCCTGAGAGCAGATAGCAGTCATGGGTAGGAGGGGCTTGGCACAACATTGTGTTGTGCACCAATTTTTCCCTTCCTCAACCATGACGCATTATTCACAATCATGCCCCAGTCATCTATAGAATGGATTACTGTAATGTTCTCTATATGGGGCTACCTTTGAAGTTTCAGTAACTGCAGAATGCAGCTGTGCAGATAGTTATGTATGACACCAGTGTGAGACGCATTATACCTCTGTTCCACAAGCTGCATTGGTTACCAGTTTGCTTCCAACTCCAATTCAAGATGCTGATTTTGATTATAAAGCCCTACATAGCATGGGACCAGGCTATCTGTGGGACCACCAGATTAAGTAATGGGTTTGTTATGGGTCCTGTCTATTAAGGAGCTCCCTTGATGGGATCCAGATGGGATCCTTTTTCTGCTTTTGCTCCTACCTCTCAACTATCATTCCTCCTGAGGTGAAGTTGGTCTCATCCTTGTTTGTCTTCTGAAAAGCCCTTAAAATGTGGCTTTCCCATCAACCTTGAGGATCCTATGGTGAGCTTTCAAGGTGGCTGTGTAATTTGTTCTCCCACAACCTTTTTTTTAGGTTTTATTCTTTTTTTATGATAGAGTGCTTTGTGGGTTTTACTGACATTATGTTTCTATCTTGTCCCACAGTCAAGTTATAAAAGATGGGTGGCAATATAAATTGGCCACCAAATCGGCCAAATTAAATAAACTGACTCCTTAATAGCAGCTTTTTTAAAGGTATAGAAAAAGTGACTAATCCTGTATTTAATGCTATAATTTAGCCCGATGAAAATTATCATGGAACTAGAAGCTAAAATGTAAGACTTATACACATCATATGGCAGTATAGTAGTAGAATATTTCCCCCCAGCAGCAGGTATAGCTATTTAGCCCCACATTTTTGAAATCCTATAAGCAAATTAGGAGGCATGCGGTGGCATGACCAGTTAAGATGCTGGGTTTGTCAGCTGGAAGACTGGCGGTTCAAGTTCAAAACTCAAGAGCCGTTGCATAATGCGGTGAGCCAGACGCTCTCAGATCTCATAGGTAAAGTGAGGGATCTGTTTATGTGCACACTTCCTTTCTCATTGTTGCTTTCTTCTTGCTGCATCTACTATGTCAATGTTATTTTTGTCTCCATGTTTTCATGTTATTTTTCAGCATCTCCCTGATTCTATCTACATACTATATATCTATATGTATTTATACAGTACGTCCAATTATTTCAGTGCTAATTTGTATTTCAAGTTGTCCTTGAATATGATTATTTTGCCCTAAAGTTTTCTAATTGCACCAGGAAATAGAAGGTAGGTTACTATGGAACATCTGGATGTAGGATATAGAGTTTATTTAGCAAGCCTTTAGCTCTAGAAGCACAATTCCCTCAAGCAAAATGTGAAAAGAATCAACTGTCCTGTGCATGTTATTCATATTTTGTGTATCCTCTATCTTTTCAATAATTTTTTCTGCATCTTAACAATTTAATCCAATTATTTTGAACATTCAAAGGTTTCAATTAGGCTGAGTTCCTTCACAAGTAAGGTACAAAATCTGACTTTAAGCTTAACTCTGACCTAACAAAATAGGCAGATCTTGGGACTTGATGCCTAGTTTAAAAAGTATCTGAATCCATCACATTTTATAGTAAATAATAAAATAATAGGTAGACTTTTACCAACCTGAAATTCAGCTTTTCAGCACGACTTAGAAAACAAATCCATGAAAGAATACTAGATTTTCATGCTTGCTAAGGAAGAAAAATAACCAAAAACAAAGAAATTAACAATGTGGATTAAGCAGAAATGGCAGGCTGGTTGTTCTCTACAGATGCCTCAAAGCTAAATACCTACTTCAGGAATAATCTTAAATGACATTATTCAACATTGGATTGGATTTGGAGATTTTTTTAATGCATGATTAGTTCAAATCTTGTAAAGCTCTTTGAGAATTTAATGCTCTCAAAATATTGAATATTCTATTCATGGTTATAGAATCATTTTAGGCTCTAAAAATACATTCAAACTTTGTCCTGAAGCAACGGATTTATGAGCTGCAAATGCTCCTTGATTCTGAGTTGTAATTGGATTTGCATACGGTAGCTGTGTTTAACACGCCATCTGTGATTCTTCCTGGGAGAGGTAGATTTCTGACAGTAATCCATGCCTTGGCTACATCTACTCTTGGATATTGGAGTGTACTCTATGTGGAACTACTCATAAAAAGCATTCAGATGTTGTAAAACGCAGCAATGAGTCTTCTTACTGGTGGAAATGATAAGGATCACATGATCCTATACTGAAAGATCTGCACTCTTTGTCAATTGCTAAGAGGACACATTTAAAGTGTTGGTAGGCAGCGGCAGTTAGCTGACTTCTACTGACTTAAAAAAAAGGAAGCAACCTTAGCTTAGATATTAGTTGGCAGGGAACCATCCAGAAAATTAAGTCAACAAAACATTCCCAAAGAAGGTGATGGATTTTTTTTCTGTACCATGCTAAGAAAACCATAGAGATGTGTCTAAGTCAATAGAGTAGATTTGAAGACAAGTTGAATTTTTGCCGAATGGTAAAACATTTAATAATCATTAAATAACTGATTATTTAAGAGACTCTCAATTATGAAATTGTCTGGCCAGTAAAATCTGCAGGACAGACTGCTTTCTCCCCATTTCTGAATTCTTGGTATTCTCTGACCTTGCTTTCCTTCTTGCAGATGTTTCATTGCCACACTAGATAACCTCATCAGTTCATAGGAAATATGTACTGTTTGCATATATATGAATCCAAAGGAGTTTGAGCTACCTTGATTGAGGTATTGTTTTCCACCAGACAATTCTTGCTTATGTGGGTGTTGGTTTACAGGCGGGTGATAAGGATGGATGTGCTCAGGGTTGCCTGCCCCTTTCTTTAAATTTTGGTTGCTTGCTTTTGAATGTTTACAGCTGGGGCTGATCTCACTGTGTCTTGTTAATACTGCTTTGTCAAGAGCTATATTCCCCAGGATCAGAAGCTCCTGGGAAACACCTCCCCTTCAGATTTTTCCAGCATAGGAAGGCTGAAGACAAAGCTAAGCATGGAAGTAACCAACACAACCCTTATAGCCCTTTACTAATGCCCTTTAATGATGACTAAAGGGAGCTTCTGTAGCCTTAATCAATCTCTTTCTCTCTTATCAGTACACTGTATCAGTTTCAATAACTAACAGGCTGCAGAATAGTGCCACCTCTGGAAATAAATAATAGATGTCACAGAATATGTCCTACTTCCTAAGTATTTAAAGCAACTTTCCTCCCTCCCTCCCACATTCAAACACACACACATACAATTGCTGAACTGCCTGCAGAACACAAAAACAAATGTCTTTCGAGTGTTTTATTTCACAGCAGAAAGCAGAAGAAAAATAGCCCTTGCAGTTCCCTAGAAAAGGTATTAATACTATTTGCTGCTCTAACATCAGTATAAAATCTTTTTTTTAATTTCCGGGTGTTAATATAAATCCAAATTGCAACAAAAGTTTAAAAAACAGGCATCTGGATTGGATTTTTCAAGTAGAAGACGTTTCACCTTTTATCCAAAAGGCTTTTGTTGCGATGCAATTACCCTGGACGAGGGAGAGTCTTCACAGACATAAATCCAAATTGTTAAATAACCAAGGACAAGACAGGTATCTCAGCTGCTAGATAAAATCCACCTTGTTCTTCTTGTCATTTGGTCTATTTGCAAAGCCTTAAGATTTTTCATTTTTTTAACCTCTCATTTTTTAAAAAGATGCAAGCAAGTCAGTGCTGCTCCTTAAAGGGAAAAGGTTTTCTATCAGTCTATAAATGTTGATTTTAGATCATGTTCACAGTATGAACTAGCATCGCTGCAAATAAGTGTTCTTGTTATAGAAATGTCCATAATCAAATGAAACTCTGCATCAGCCTTGCCCAACCTGGTTCTTCCACAGCGTCATACTGGCAAGACGCTACACAAGTCTCTTCCCAGCAGAGGTTCAGATGACATAAGTCATTTGTAGAGGGACTTCATTTTTCTAATCACATTACATCTCTTATTCTCCCAATCATGCTGGCTCGTGATATGCATAACCAAACTCTGATTTCATCTTTTAATCAATCCATCAACAAGTGTTGACTTCAGGCTGTGGAGCTCCAGTCAGCAGAATCACTATTATGGGAACCGAAGTTCAAATACCTGGATAGGATCAGTTGAAAAAGCTCCCTTAAAGGTCTTGGGACTTAGATTCCTGAATGCACTAATCACCCAGGGACGCCCTGTTGCAAATTTAACCACTATCTGAGGTACAATTGGTAGACATGCGCAAAGAGCCTTCTCTGCAACTGTGCTCAGAGCATCACCTGCAGGTATATATGAATTTTGCTGTTCAGGCAATTTCACAATTTCTATCTCCCTAGTTCAACTTGCTATGTTTCAGTACTGTTACCGATGCTACTTTTTTGCTGTACCTTTATCATTTTTTAAAAAAATAAAACTGTTTTTCTTTAGCTGTGTTACTTGACCCACTGAAGAGCCAAAGAGTTTCACCGACATATTCATCAGACCTTATAAGAGGCAGCAATTGGTAGTATCCGAGAGGAAGCATAGGCGTAGCGTAACTTTATAGTAAATAAAATGTGCACTGACCATTCTCACCAGCAACAAATCATTGTGCCTGTGAGACTGAAATGCGGCTTGTTCTGACCTTTTAACTGCTACATGGCAGCTCTTGACATGATCTGCCCCAAGGAGCTAGAATCAAGAGTATCACAAGTAACACAGATTGACAAGATACACTAATGGAAGGAAATGTCTGTGAAGACTCTCACTTGTCCAGGGTAATTGCATCACAACAAAGTTTAAAAAACAGGCATCTAGTCCAGATGCCTGTTTTTTAAACTTTGTTGCGATAATGGAAGGAAAATTGACACATATTACACTAAGCCAAGCCTCAAATGAAAAAAAGGAGATGGAAGTAGGAGCAGCGAGGCAGCTGGACACTCTCTAATTAGCAATGGCATCTAAACTGGGATGTTTCAGGCCAGATTTTATTTAGTTCCCTTTAGAACCTGCTGGATTTGGGAACGTGTATTAAAGCTGTTTTAGAGGCAATGCCCTTCCTGCATCCCCCAACAGTTGCAGGAAGGGCAGTGAGCAGCAGCAGCACCACCATTTCGCCCTCCCAGGGACCTTTAGGGGAAGGGGACCCCAAAGCAAGCTTGTTTCCTATAGGATATCTGCAGCCAGCTCATCAGACCCATCAACCTTTTTATTAATAGGAATGGGGTGCAAGTTGCCCATCTTACTCTCACCCTCTCAGATGAAGTCTTTATGCAGTCCAACAGAGCAATCCAGACAGTTTCAGGAAACCCCAAGGTAGAAACAAATCACCATCCAAATAGGGAATAACCTAAACCCAAAGAAGACACTGCTTGCTTGCTGGTCCCAAAAAACAAGGCTCTGGAAAAGCAAGGGCTGGAAAACAGAGAAGGGGATAGAATGGCATGGCTTAATGAAGAGATCGTCTGTTTCCTTATTATCTTTTTAACAATTTGCATGGCCACCTATCCTAGAATAAAACTAGTGGTCCTCAACAAATTTGCCTTTTTCCCTCCATACAAGTTTTGGGTCTTCCGTAGGAAAACTAGGTAGCAACAGACAGTGCAATTGCAAAGCTATAACCATTTTATTGGCATATGATTAGGAACAGAGAAGCTAGGTGGTTGCTTGGCCGTCCACAAAGGCTGGTTGAAGGACAGAGAAGCAGCGGAAAAAGCAAAGTAGAAACTACCGGTCTACTCTCATCTTTCAGTTTCAAACATGCCACCTACCTACATTTTTGAGGAAAGAAAGCAGAAGCAAGGAATGTTTGACTTCCCAAACATGCACCCAATCCCATTAGATATCGTACAGGATAACTTACAATCCTTAACCACTCCTTACTGTTCGCAATTCCCAAGTACTTAGCACTTTCATTTTTTCTACCCTTTACTTTTCTAGTGGGAAATACTTTTTTTAATAATTTTAATAAAGATTATAGCTGCAATAGCACAAACTAATACAAACTGAGAAAAATAGGATTAAAAATAGAAAGCGCAGAAAAGGAAAAAAAACAGAAATAGAAAATTGCATCTTTCCATCCTCAACAATTTTAGCAAAATTGTTAACATACAACAAATTATCTTGTTTCCATATTCCATCTCTTATCTATAAACAAATTCCTAAAGTTTCATCATTTCAGTCCTGATGTTGGTGAAAAAGTTGAAAAGTTCATTGTTATCAGACATAATAATTATAGGTGTTTTAACCTTGATCAAATAAACCAACTTAATTTTTTCACTTCTAATTTTAATCTCTTCTTGTAAAAGTCTTCAAAGCTTTAGCAAGCCTCTTTTGTAAATCCAGTACAAGAAAATTATCCAGATCGCTCTCTTGGTTTATAGTTTGTGTATCCCTTTTAACTATTAAGATATCAGCCAGTTTTTTTATATATCCAGTGTAACATCTTTTTCCCTATCAGTCTCAATCTTCTCAGGTAGAATTTGTTCCTCTTCCATATCATTTCCATTCTGTTCCCCATCTTACACTCCTCTTAATTTTGTATATAGATATATTATTATCTCTATTTGTGTACCTATTTATATATTTTAATTCCTATTTTAGTGTATGCTACTGAGTCATTTATTGTGAGTTGGGCAGCAAATAAATCTAATAAACAAACCACTCTTAACCACTTGCGCCACCGTGCCCCTAATAAACAGTCTTCTTTAATTGTAATATTTAATTCCCTCTAGTTCAGTTGTGTAAAATTCTTGCTTCTTGAAAAAAAATCGAAGCAAAAGCATTTTCTCATGGGAAATATTATTTATAATTAATTCCACAATTTGTTTCAATTTATCTGGATACTTAGTCCATTTGTATCTTTCTAAAATAGTTTTTAATCACCCTTTTGCTGTTTATTCCCAAATTTTTTTTTGAGTTCTTAAACCTGTAATTAAAAAAGTTTAGTTCTTTCACTAAGAATGGAGGAATTCACCACCAAATCTGTGGATCCAAAGGTTCCTAATAACTGAAAAGCAAATAACAAGCAATTTCTGAAAGTGATTAGAAAAGAAAGTATGCATAGTATCCTTTTCAGAGGTGCCAAATGGGTTTGAGCAAGATAGTTATTCCCTCATCCCCCAGAACTCTAAATTCATCAGAGATCACCGTCTTGCTATCTCCTCAGGAAGAAGAACTGTCTGGAGTGCCTGTGGACAATCTGAAGTCCTCCTGTCTGCAGAGGGATGAGCAAAGAGCTAGTCAACTCGTTTTCTGGAGCCAACTTCAGTCTGCCATTGGAAGTCCATGGGACACATTTTCTACTTTTGTTCCTTCATTTAAAAAGGGGCTTAGCTTTGAAGAATTTGTTGACTATATTCTACCTCAAATGAAAACCAGTAGCGTTCAAGTGCTTTAGAAAAAAACTCCTATTCCAACATTTGCCCCACATCCATAGCACTTTTTAAAGAACTACGGTCTTAGAGAGAATTCTATTTTTTCCCAAAAACATTTTCTGTTTTGTAATAACTTTTAGATTTTTGAAAAATAAAAAACTAACAATATTTAATATTTAAGGGAAGGAGGGAGGGGAAATTACTACTGATTTTCATTTACAATAGTTATAGGTATAAATTTAAACATTCACTCTATGATTACAACATCATTTTTATTTTTTTCTACTATTTTTTCTAGTCTTCAGACTCATACATCATTTCTTTTTTTCTTAATTTCATGTAAAAAGCCCCAAAGTTTATTTGCATCATCTTCACAATCCAGTCTTTCATTGTGGGTAATGTCAAATCTTTCTACCACTGTGCATTTTCTCTTTTGATATAAACTCAAGTTACATTTGACTAATGAAAGACCAATTCATAATGCTATTCCCTTTTGTCATTTTACAGAAAATGAACAACTAGTTATAAACGGGAGGTTAAAAAGAGGAGGTAACAAACTCTTAACAATCCCAACACAATTTGCTGTACTTCTCCATACCTCTTTTATCTTTGAAAAATATCCTTGCTTGCATCATGTCCACAGGCTGCTTCATATTTTTATTCTTTAAACTTTTCACTTTTTTCAAGTTTTCATCAATTCCATCTGATGACAACTTTGTTCTTCCTTAAGTATCTGTTTTGTGATTCAGTTTTCATTTATTTCAGTTTTCATTTATTTATATGAGAAACCATCCATATGTTCATACCCATTCATAACCTACCCAACTCTTAGATCCATATAACAAACCAATCAGAAGCAGACTTATATATCATTATTTTTGCTTTCAATATTCATCAAGATTTAATTTCTCGCAACCTATCATAAATCTTTGTGAAGCATTTGCACATCTTAAGACTTCTCCATCCATTTTTCATAAACATCATGCCAAGATTGACAAATTAATCCATTTGCTGAAATTTGTGTGTAATTTCCAATCACTGACTCAATTTTCTAGTGGATTTTTAAAATCTTTAAGTACATCAGAAATAGGAAAGCAACTAGGAAATCTGATGGTCTGTTTAATGACTTTAAATTATTATTAAAGGAGGAGGAGGAACACTGTTTATCCATATTGTAAAAATTTTAGGGAAAACACCAGCATTTGAACCATCATGTTCAGCAAAGCTTTGGCACTGAAGCAAATAATGGTGACAAGAGGGGAAGAATAAGGCTCAACTGATGACAAACAAAGTCATTAGATCCAGGTAGCTCCCAGCCAAACATTCTGAAAGAACAGAGAAATTGCTCATCTTCTAAAAGAAAAACATAGCAGATTCCAAAGATCAGCCTCCATACTATAGGAGTGACAGACAGCCAACAGACATAGAATTATTGACAGCACCGCAAACCAATACTTTTAATGAGACATGAAGGACAGGCTTAAACCCTACCTCATTAATATTGTAATTTGAAATATTATTTTTGTATGAATCTGTCCAGGCATTAAAAGTTAAAAAAGCTGTCTGAGAGGCCATGTTTACAAATGCTTGTTAAATTCATTGGAGGAAGATATTTCCTAAGTCACTTCTAAGCTACAGAATATAGTCCAAAGACAGTTTTATAGCCTTATCTCTTTCCGCTTTCAGGATAACTGTCAAGAACATCTTCTTTTACTTGGCAGTTTGAGTTAGGCTCTTAATTTTATTGTTTCTGTTTTACTCACTTTCATTTTAAATCATTCTATTTTTATCCACTTAAAACAGAATGATCTAAAATGAAATATTAGTGAGTAAAACAGAAACAATAATTTGCACATCCCCTGCAAATAGGAAGGGAAGGTATAAATTAAAATAATAAATGCATTCCTTTATTTCTCAACTTATAAGTATGCATTCCCTTGTGCCCTCAGATACAATAGGTACTGCACTCAGGAGAAAACCAAAAGGATGTTCTTTCTGCATGCTTTGAATATTCATATATATTTTAGGAAATTTAAAATTTTAAAAGTTTCTTGTAAAAGATGCATTTAATGGGACAGAGACATGAGTGTTGTTTCTTTAACATTTCTCTTATTCAGCATTTCCCTTTCCAATGTGTAGAACTGGCTAACTCTAGGCAGTAAACAGGGGAACAGTTCACTGGCAAGAGATTTCATGATTCTGGCATCTTCCCAAGCATATTGCTCACTATATCTTCTCTCAATATCCCCTATTTCACTGTTTTAAGACCAATGGAATATAGTCCAACACATATGGAGATAATCAAACTGAAGAAGGCTGGTACAATGTGTAAGGAAGGGAAACAAGGATCACTGCTACGAAGTCTGACTATATGGAGCTCTCATTTTCTCCCTTTCCTTTGTGATAATCTTACAGCATGAAATTCTTGATCCAAGCAATGTCAAAATGGAAACAGAACTCTAGGGAAGTTTTTAAAAAGTATGCTGCTGCTGCTTCTGCTCTCAAAGATGTCACAGAGACATCCAATTGCTGGGACTACCTTCTCTCAAAAGGATAGTGAATCCTAAATAAAAGTCAATGTGACTTCATTTCTCACATATCAATATTTCCAATACATACAAGTAGTTCAGTATTTCTATGAAGTGCTAATACTGCATTTGTGTGTTAAGTTACATAAACATCATAAAAACTGTACCTTGGCTTGAACTAAGATATTCTCAAGAAAAGCCTCAGGCATGGAAAATAGATTTATTATATCCTTATTTAAAAACTGCAGGAGATTGATCTCCATGCAGCTGTAGTTTTTCCCGTTGAAATTAAGCTTGCCTGAATTTAGCAAGAGTCTGAAAGGCATCCATGTTGATTAAAGATTCAACATTGATTAACCCAATGCTTGCAAAATCTAATTAACTAAATAGATTAATGTATCTCCAATATCCGTTGTCTGTCCATTCTCTGTGAGTCGAACCCGCTTTTGTGCTAGGTCTATGTGAAAGACAGCTTGATCTAAAATGGGAGACTTCTCAGCATCTTCCTTTCCAAGCACAGGAACACGACGAGGTCCCTGGAGAGGATCATCGAATCGCATTAATTTTACTTTGGAAAGATCTGAAAAAGAATATAAAGATAGGATTATAAGAGAGGTTGCAATATGCAAATCACAAGGAGGTTGATGGGAAGGGCACAACAAAGACAAATGATTTTAACAGTACAGGCTGATGTTGCCCGCCCAACTTCCTGAGAGAGTGCCTTAACAGAGGTCTACATTTTGCTCTTCAGGTCTGCTGCTTTAAAGGATGGGGAAGCCCTTCAGAACAAAGGCTTAATTAAAAGACGAGGGAGGAGTGGAACACACATGACATTTGATTAAAGATGTAACTCAGCAAGCACAATCACCCAGAGAAGAATCCCCATTTTTCCACCGAGACAGAGATACATGAAGGCCTTAAGTTCCGTGAATGTTTCTGTTAGTCTAACAAATTGTGTTTACGTAAGAAGGCAGAATTTTACCTGCCATTCCTTTCTCCTAAAATACATTGGCAGCTCTGTTAATCTAAACTTCAAAAGAGGCAGCCACTAAATTGCACTGACTCCAGAGGGGATTTGGGGAATTCCAAAAGGATACTTAACATTTTAGTATAATGTAGATTTTAATGATATTTTAGTAAGACGTTAAGTGAATTTACTCAGTAAGGTTTTGTATTTTAACACAACAGAACACAGTTTGCAGAGCAAAATTTTGTTTGTATCTATTCTCTAGACAATATATTAAAAATGCGAACCAGTTTCTTAAATTGGATTCCTTGTTTCCCAGCTGTCTTTTTAAATGGGCTTTTCATGAAAAAGAAAGAACTAAGAACTCAGTTGCTAATAAAAACTGGCTTTTGAGAAGTGTCACCTCCATATCACTTCCAAGTTATTCTCCTAATACTTTTCTATGTTTTTATTAATTTATTTAGCATATGGCATACAAGGCTAGGGAATCTATAATGTTTATACATGATAGATGTTTTGGCAGCTGACAATCATGGACTCTTTTGTTGCACTGGTGCAACACAAGGGGACAGACTGACTTTACACCAGCTGGCCAGTGACGTTCTTGATCATCTAGGGCTTTTTCCTCCATTGATAGAATTTGGGCAGATCCAGTACTGGCTCCTATTCCCCATGCAGATCTCAGCATGGGGCTGGGCTCGAACCGCTGGAGTGCTGGCCATTTCTAGCTAGCAGATCCAGTGTCATTAAGCCACTGCGCCACCACACCAGCCTATTTTTATTAATGACTTGGATGAAAAGGTTGAGGGTCGCCATAATTTTATTTTATTTATTTTTGTTTATTTTTATTAAATTTATATGCTGCTGAAATCCGAAGACTCTCGGCAGCTAACAGTAAAAAAAAAACACAATATATTAAAAACAATTAAAATAGAAATAAAAAAAAACATTAAAACAAAATAAAAATCCGGTAAATTAGCAGGGTAGGCAAAAGATTTAGAATATAAAAAGGGGGGTGAGGATGGCAAGGAATCAATTAGCCACCTCCATGCTGATAATGAGCCCCCCCTGGAGCCCCAGGCCATCTCGCAGAGCCAGGTCTTAAGGC
>JANHZU010003162.1:95279-109957 GCA_032468055.1 Acrochordus granulatus | reverse complement strand
GAGGGAGGAGAGAGGGGGAGGGGGGTTTCCTGGAAGGAGAATCTTGAGTCTGAATCTCACGAGTTCTTTCTCTTGAACGCCTTTCACTTAATTTATGCTTTTTATGCAGCGAGAGAGAACCATCAGCTCCATTGTGAGATTTCCCACGCAAACTCATCGTGCAGTGCTTGTCTTGCGAGTTGCTGCTAGTTAACCAAATAAAATTTTATTAAAAATTTTTGCTCGTCTTGTGAAAATCTCATGGACTGAAGTTTCACTGTATATTTTAGCAATAATCAAACCAGATGCTCAAACAGCTAATCAAATATTGTTACTACCAATTATAGGTATAGTATTATAGATGGAGGAATTGTTTTTTATTATTAGCACAAGAAAGGTCATGTTGTAAAAAAGAAGTGGGTAAACTTAGATCAGGGCACAGTGGCGCAAATGGTTAAGAGCTCGGCTTGCCGGCTGGAAGGTCAGCAGCTCGGGATCACGACCCAGCATTGCCATGCAGCACGGCAAATGCCTGCTGTTCCATCCCAGCTCCCACCTACCTAGCGGTTCGAAAGCACATGAGCACAAGTAGATAAATAGGTACTGCCCCTTCCGGCAGGAAGGTAACAGTGTCTGTGCACCTTAGGCATCCAGTCATGCCAGCCACATGATCACGGAGCCATCCCAGAATGAACACTGGCTCTTCAGCTTAGAAACGGGGATGAGCACCACACCCTAGAGTTGGTCATGACTGGCAGGGTCTCCTTTACCTTTAAACTTAGATCAAAGCAAGAGGATAAGAAAATAGGAGTTGCTTTGACATCTTAATGTTTATAAAAAATCAAAAAAAAATTTAAAGGGAGAGCATATACAAGATATACAACCATTTTCTTGTTTCAATGGTTAGGGTAAAGGTTACCCTGCCAGTTGTGACCAACTCTAGGGTGCAGTGTTCATCTCTATTTCTAAGCCAAAGAGCCAGTGTTCGTCCAAGGACATTTCCATAGTCATGTGGCTGGCATGACTGTATGCCAAAGGCACACAGACACTGTTACCTTTCTTGCCAGAGTAGGCAGTACCTACTTATCTACTTGTTCTTGCATGATTTTAAAATGCTAGGTTGGCAGGAGCTGAGGCAGACCTTCCAACCGACAAGCCTGAGCTCTTAACCACTTGCGTCACCATGCCTCTGTTTAATGCATGTAATCTAGCTACTAATCTAGCTATGGAATCCATACAGAAGATAACTAAGAACAGAAACAAGACACTGCAGAACAGTTGTTTTGTGCAGATCCTGGTTTCAGAACCAATATCTTTAATAATGAACACAGAGAAAGATAAAGCTTTTCTCCTGTAAAAAGAGAACGCTAAAATGCTACATTTTTACCTTTATCTTCCTTAATAGTCAACATTGGAAGTGCAAAAATAACTTTATAGGATGTCAGAGGAGCAGAAAGTGCAGCACCAAGAATCTCCTACAGAAAAGAAAATTATGTTAAAAACACAGAAAGTATATATCGCTATTTGGCATATGCAATATATTTCACAACTGAAGAACTTTCATGCTGGAAATACTGCTTCAATTTTGAAATAGTGGCTTTGTGTTCAAAACATATTTTCTGACCATTCCATGAGCTCATTTCAAGCTCAAAGATTTATGGTTCTAGAAGCACTGTAGTTGAAAGGTATATTTTAGAACCTATATTGTATATTACAGCAAATCTAAAATCCTCAAAATCTGCTTCATGTTTTATTCGCAGATACTTATTAGAAGTATCATTCACAAGATACTCACTTCTCCCATCAATTCTTTCACAACAGGTACCACTCCATTAGTTTTTGTGAAGCCTTGATAGGACATGTTCCTGGCTGCCCTCTGTGTGCAAATAAAAATATCCCCATCCCGAGTCTCAAACCCAATGTATTTCATATCAGGCCGGACCCAACAATTAGTCTGCCCAAACATGGTTTCTGGTCTCAGAGTAGCAGCTACCAAGAAGGTATTTTTTCCTCTAAGGCCACTATAAAAGAAAGAAAGTTAGTGTAGAAAAATAATAAACACAAATACACTCAAGAAACAAAACTGAAATAACTAAACATATTTTCAACAACCTATGCCAATATACCTTTAAATATTTTCTTAAACAATAAATGTACTCATCTTAAGAACTTTATTAATCTGAAAGTCTAATGAAGACCAGATGGGTATAATCAGTATAGGTAGTCCTCAATCTAAATAAGGAGGTGCAGTGGCCGAGCAGTTAATATGCTGGGCTTGTCAGCTGGAAGATCGGGGCTCAAGTTCAAGCCCCAAGTGCCACTGTGTAACGGGGCAAGATCCCATCCCTGCCCCAGTTCCTGCCAACCTAGTAGTTCAAAAGCATGTAAAAATGCAAGTAAATAAATACTACCATCTTCAGTAGGAAGGTAATAGCGTTCCATGCACCTTGGTGTATAGTCATGCCAGCCACATGACCACAGAAGCGTCTTCGGACAATGCTGGCTCTACGCTATGAAACGGAGATGAGCACTGCTTTGGCAAGGTAAATCTTTACCTTTTTTAGTCCTCAATCAGCAATATGACTTCAGCACCTGTTCAAATTTCCAAGAGCATTGAACAAGATTTACATATAGCCCTTGAAGTTGCAATCATTGCAGCATCCCTGCAGTCATGTGAATGCAATTAATTTGGCAACTAGCTTGCAATTATGATGGTCCAAATGTCCTGTGGCCACATGATCATTATTTGTACCTTCACTACTAGCTTCCAACCCACAAAGGTAATGGGAAAGCTGGCAGGAGTTGCAAATGGCAGTCATACGATGACGCACTTAACAATCATGTAGGATTCACTTAAAGAGTGCAATTGGTACTGCTGCAAATACTGTTGGAAGCTGGTGTGGTCATGTGATGTCATGCTTAGCTACAGGTTTCCCAGTCCCAATTACTGTCTACTTCTAGGTCCAAGCCAATTGTATCAAGAAAGCTATTACAAGAAGTAAACTGATTCCTATTTATAATCTTGTTTTTGAACTCAGTTTATTTTAACATTATATATCTTATCAGTAAGCTGTTCCTTCTAAGTTGACACTGAAGCCTATTCATTGTGAGACATGTCTCTTTTTTTCCAATTTTGGACAAAGACAATTTTAAAGAGAGTACATCTTTGACATATAAAAATGACTTTTATTGTGTTCACTTTGTAAAGGAAGAAATACAGGGAGGTCACTACATCTACAAATTCAAAATCTGATAAAAAAGATGTTTTTCCAAAACATCTGACATATTTTTCTATTTACCCAAAATTACAATTTATTCTAAAGGAAGCCACATGAACAGGTCCAAGGATACTAAGTATTTATCTTGGACTGACTTCATATTAATAGCATAATCTGATGTATTTCTTAGGGCTACTCAGTTCAATGGGATTGATTTCCAAGTGCCTTTAACTGCAAATCAATAGATCTTTCATCTTTTCCAATGTTGAATACCACAAATAAGACTTAGAAAGGCAAAACCTCTCAACTATTCCTCTTCAGGAATTGATATCCACTGGTATACTGTCCTCTATATGAAAATTTCTACTCAGTTAATATAGCTGATCTGCACTCCATAAATTGATCTAATCTTAATCTACGTCATCATCAACCAAAGATCCACACATATTTGTACATGCCTTTAAAAACCTTTAATATGTTTCTAAGAAAACTTTGTGGCTTTCTTTTTTCCCCACTGTCAATATCAGTAATAATTCTGAAGGCCTACCTTAATTTCAGAGGGTAAGGCTCGATCACCTTCATTTTGATTAATGTGTATTCTTGAGGTCCTACACCCTAAGAGACAATATATAAACAATTTTATAAAATTATAAAGTAAATAAATTAAAATTTATAAAGTTAGGGGTAAAACTTTTACCCCTAGTCTCTTAAAACTGTTTGGAGTCAAACCAGAGCACTGCTGGAGAAAAATGAGGGATGAATCCTACCAGAGATTACTTAGAGCTGCTATTAAGGTCTATCTCATGCAGAAAACATTATTTCTCTGCCTTGTTGTGTCCACAGTGTCACCTAGCAGACGAGATGAAGATCACCCATCTCTCCTGGAATAGGGGCACAGTTGATCATCTTCAGGGCTGTGCAGAGGAATTGCTGCATACTAGGGGATAAAGTCACTTGGATTTGTTCCCAGTTGGAACCCATGCATGATCCAGGTCCATCTGAGATGTGGAGATAAGGCCTTACTCAGTTATCTGGGAACAATTCAATCTTGTTGGACTGGAGGAAGCGGACAGGGTCCTCAGTATTGTCAGTGCAAACACCTGCCAATTGAATCCTTATCCTGCCTGGCTGCTGAAAGTCTCCAGCATGGTGACTGCCAGGTGGGCTCAGGCTGTAATAAATTCTTCACTGCAGGAGGAAACTTTTAAAGAGGCCCTGGTTTACCCCCTTCTCAAAAAAACCTACTCTTGATCCCATCTGTCTGGACAATTTTTGTCCAGTTTCCTACCTTCCTTTTCTGTGGAAGGTGGTAGAAAAGCTGGTTGCTTGGCAGCTTCAGAGGATCCTGGATAAAATAGATTATCTCAACCCCATTGAGGATTCAGACCTGGTTATGGGATAGAAATAGCATCATTCGCAGTTGTTGATGATTTCTGGTGAGAGTGGGTTGAGAATAGTGCATCTATCCTTTCTCTCCTTGATCTCTTAGCAGCCTTTGATATTGATGATATGTATCCTCTTGAGTCAGCTGCAGGGCTTGGGACTGAGCAGCACAGTACTGCACTGGCTTGGCTCCTTTCTCCAAGACCAGTCCCAATTGATCTTGATAAGGAGTGAAAGATCCAGTCCACGGTCACTCCTTTGTGGCATGCCTCAGGGCTCAGCAATCTCCCCACTCCTTTTTAACATCTACATGAAGCTGCTGGGTAAGATCATTCACCACCATGGGATGAAGTACCATCAGTATGCTGATGATACTCAACTTCACATCTCCATCCTTGGTGATCCAAGTGATGCTGTGGGGGTCTGGATGGGGGACAACAGGCTTCAGCTGAAACTTAGTAAGACCAAGTGGTTCTGGGTGTGTGGAGCTTCTGGAGCCAGGATTTTAACATCTTTAATTCTGGATGGGATTACACTACCCCAGACAGATCTATTGTGCAACTTGGGGGTTCTACTGGACTCACAACTCCTGTTCAAAGAACAGGTACAATCATGGCTAGGACAGCCTTTGCACAACTTCGTGATGTGCACCAGTTGTACTCTTTCCTGGACTGGGAGTCCCTGCCTGCAGTTATTCAAGTCCTGGTCATCTTATGCTTAGACTACTGCAATGTGCTCTACATGAGGCTACCTTTGAAGAGTATCTGGAAGCTACAGGTGGCATAGAAGGTAGTTTTTAGGACAGTTTTTAGGGCCCCTTGGGTGACCATGATACACCACCATTAGCTGTATTGGTTGCCAGCTTGTTTCCAGGTCCAATTCAAGGTACTGGTTATCACCTTTAAAGTCCTTCATGACACAGGTCCAGGTTATCTGAAGATTGGCCCACCCCATCCATGCTGGCAGAAGAGGCATGCTACAGATTCCATCAGTCATGGAATTCCATCTGGCGAGGTCCAGAAGAAGAACCTTTTCTGCTATGGCTCCTGCACTGTGGAGCACTGTGCCCCAAGGCTGATCCACACGCACAGTTCTGGCCTTCTAGGAGGATTTGAAGACATGCCAGTTGGTCTGCGGTCCCAATGGTCTGCATCATTCTGGAGGTAGTGCATCATTTTGGAGGTGGTTGACGGTCTAGGACAAAAATCCATCTCCTCCCCCATGTGCATCTACTGCCTTTCCTCCTCATTTTTGCTAACTTTTAATAAATGTATTGTTTGTTTTAATGTTTTTGTTTTAATGATTGTAAGTCACCTAGAATCACTACTAGGGAAGAGAGGCAGCATACAAGTTAAATAATAGTAATACCTTTAACATCTGCCTATCCCAAAGTTCCTTGGGAAGGACTCAATAGATGGACAAAAATGTCACATTCAATCTATGCAATACACCAATAATAATTCTCTCTGAATGTTGACTCAGGGTTCCAATTTACAAATGACTTGTAAAATTATCTTTCCTAATTCCAGTATTTATATCCCAATATTATATAAAGATCAAGTGAAACTCAACTCCTTACAGCTGCATAAACATATCACTTTCCTGGCAATAATACAGAAGAAGGATTCCATTGTTTTCTTCTGGAATATTTTTTCAACTTCCCAGTCCTGGGACTTGAGATTCCCCCATATTAGGTTGGACCACCCGTTAGCTTTTTTTGAGATATTAAGCTTGGCTAGATGTCTAGCAGTATTGATAACGTTTTGTAAGTTCTGTCTAAACCCCTTTAGTTTTCTATTTAAGTGTTTCATTCACTTAGGTGAGCATTCCTATATAATATTGGGACTAAACTTGTTCATTTAAGAGAAAAGATGTCCAGATAGAATTAGAAAATGGCAGATGAAGAGGACAGGGAAGCTATTTTTCCTGATCCTCCTGTTAGCTCCCACCCTCCAGCCTTAATCTCCAAGGTCTCTCTCATTAAAATTTAATAGTATTTTTAAAAATCCTTCATTACCTCCCCTGTTTGTCTATCATGATCCATGCAGGGTTGACCATCTTTTGGTGAATAAATAGTATATCTACAAGACACATTAAATCTTTGTTTAAATATGCATACATGCGAAATAGTGAACAGGAAATATTTTGCATTTTGTTAATACAATTAAACATCATCCCACATATTCCCCTTCCATGCAGACTAATTCCAAGAAAAAAGGGTGCAGAAAGACTATTCTTGACTTTCCATTTCACTTTCCTCTCCCACAGAAAAGTTATAAGGGAAGCCACTATAAATAACAATGCTGTATTGAATTGGGCAATTATGCCAAGTATTTTTAGCACCCATGCCTAAATTAGGACCACTACATTCAGAATATTTTTAATATTCTTTGAATGTGTTAATCAGAACTATAGGAAACCAAGAGAGGAAGTTGGAAAGTTATTGGCTCATTGGATGAAAAAACAAAAATATTTTATATCTGGAGTTCAGGCTAACAACAGTCATTTATACAGAGAGACAAAATCTATAAATTTATTAATAGGTTTTTCTTTTCTTTTTATACTCAGTTGTGTCCACTGGAATTAGCTGCGACTGAAACAAATTATTAATTTGGGGAGAAATATTGAAGTGGAAGATTTAAAAAGCTGACACAATCATTGATATCATTTACAAGAAATCTCAGGGGCAACTCAAAACTATGAAATGAGGAAAAACTCCCAGACCTGGTAGATTTCTGTCTGAATGGTACAGAACCACAGAATATTCACATACTGTATATTATTAGACATTTAGAATAAGTCATCTAAACTACATTTCCTGAATCATTTAAGAGGCTTATATTCAATTACATTAATGTAGAGGACTGACATTTCTGGAAAAAAAGTTCAGTCTTATGTATTTTTATTTTGCATAAGATTAAACAGAACTCACACAATAAGGAAAAATATACAAATAAAGCATAATAAAACCATGTGAAGATCTTTCAATAGCACATTTTCCTCTTCCCTTCCATTGTCGCCAACTGATAACCACTATTTAAATATCTGTATTATGCTGTACTTACATAATGCACTTATTTACCAAGAAAAATACAAGCATCTTCAATTTAATTTGCATTGTTTTGATCACTGTGCTTGTTTTTTCCTTTGATTTAATTAAAGTTTTTAGAGTGTGAGGAAGTTAATTTTCTGCAATATGCCAAAGATCTCTCACCAAAGAAAAACATAAATATGGGATGGATGGCTCCCAAGAACCCATAAACAAGTCATCTCCAATGCTGTATTTTTGAAACAGTGCAAACAAATGAATCAAGAGAAATCTTTGTTTTATGTTTTATAGGTGGACACACCAAGAGAGCATACTTACCGTTTTCCAAATTTGATTTTAGTTCTTTCTCTGAGGGTTAGAAATTGCCACCGTACAAAACTATCATAATAGGGGTTGACATTGGTGGTAATAAAGGAGCGTCTCCAATCTACCTGGAAAGTCATCAAAATGGAGATCATTCAAAGAGTGGTACCCAAAGACCAGTGAAGTTAACTTCATGGAAAAAGGAAGTTTTGAATTTCACAAACAGCAATCTCCTATTTCCATCGCAAACTGCTTTTAAAATTTCTACATTTTGAAAACAGATTATAATATAGTATGGAGTACATACTCAAAAAGGGGTAAGGCACACCATTTGCATAAACTTTTATAGCAATACTTAGCAAAAGCAATCCTTATGTTCTGTCCAGTTATTTAAAATGTTTGCACTCAATAAGAACTTCAATAGTCATAATATTTACAAAAGTATGCAAATATATTTGGAAAGTTCTCTAATAGACTTCTCATATATATAGGCCTACATAACAAAATAAAAAGTTTTAGGAGCAAAAAAAATGAAATACATTTGATCAACAACATAAGAAATACATAATACCTTTAGTCCCATGCATTTTAAATCTTGAACAGCCAGAGGTGGGAAATAATCAAGCCAATGTTCAGCCTCTGAAAATTTTATTATTTCTTCATCGGAGAGGCCTAAAGATTTCATGATGCCCCACTGGTATTTTGAAGAGCCAGTCTTAGCAGCAGCTTTACTCTTTAACGAACAGGAGGAAAATTTATATACCTCATAGCTAAGGACAATATTTTCTTTATGTGCACTAAAAAAATTGTTAAAGTTATAGAAGGATAGAAAGTTCATCGAATATTTCACATTAGATGACAATTCTTACAAAATGTGCAGTTGTATTGCAAGATGTAAATAATCTTCTAAGAGAACCATAAATTATTCCTATTGCAAATCAAAGCTGGTTAAAGTAGTTTTATGAATGATTTCAAAAGCTTCCTGCAGGCGAGCAGCTCAGGTTTCTATCATTGGGATGGGAGGAAAGGAGAAAGAATGATACAGAATGGGATGGCAGGAATAGAGAAAAGGAAGAAAAAGAAGATTCAGAAAAATAAAACAAAGGGAAAGTGAATGTCCCCAGTTAGATACAGCCCTTGACCAGGAAAGAAGGAAAACAACTGCAGGTTTGTTTTTAAGTACCTTTTTGCCTTTAGCTTTATCTTTAATTATCACTTCTTGCTTTGGCTCCTCTTCCTCCTCCTCTTCCTCCTCTTCATCTGGAAATTCTGGTGGACAGCCATACAGCTCCATTTCTCGTTTCAGCTTATCAGCACATGCCTAGAAGAAAATGCACCAGGGCTCAACAACTGTTAGGGCGCATGCATGTAAGATCTAGATGGTAGGACATACATCTGATATATTATTACGGTTGGTCACAGTCAACCAGATATTTAGACTTGATTTATTATTTCTAAAACAAGGTTGTTATGGCTCCTCTGTGGCAACAGTTAAAATTGATAATGCATTGTATCTTTTACACTGGTTCACACAAAAGATGATTGATTTGTTCTCTGAGCCAGGTAAATTCTTTAGAATATGACAATTTTTTTTCCAGAGGAAATAAAAGGTAAATTTCCACCTCCACCTGTGCAAACAGAAGAGTGGTTTTCAAACATGGAGTGGATTCTTCTGTGGGAAGAGCAGATATTTTCTTTACTCCTATCTTTTTATTGGACTGTAACTTCTGCAACTTTCTGGAAGCTTGTTCATTGCTACCCATCCCAACCCAACAGTTTTGAAACTGAGAAGCCTTTCAAAAGCAGAATTCAATCTTAGAAATAGGTTGGTGCCCTATTAGTCCCACTGAACATGCTAAAACTGGTCACTTAGTGTAGTTTTGTGAATGCTGAGGTCATTTTAAGCATGTAACTTTTATCATCAAGGGAAGCAAATTTTACCAGATAAAAGCAACTTTGATATTAGCTACTACATCATGAATTACTAGGACTTTGAAAAGCTTTAGATTTAATCCTTAAAAAGATATGGCAGTTTCTACTGTAGCTGTGTGATTCTGGAAGCAAATGTGATTGTTTCAACAAATTCTTGGCTGGCCTGTATTTGTACTCCCAATCATTCCATAACACCTTTATTGAATTCAGCCTAAAGTTTTATAATGTCCCAGAATCATCTGTTTGCTAAAATGGTTAGTTCTAACTTACCAACCAAATGTGTACATGATGTATCTGGTAATGTTTTAGAAGTAAAATATATTAAAAAAAAACCATATCATTTTTTTTATTCAGAAACTGGATGTGTTTTTTGTTCACATAGTCAACTGACTCTGATTTTACCTTAATGGGCATGCCAGTACAATGGAGTCCAAAAGGAAATAGGCATATCTTTCCTTTCAGTTTCTGGTATCCAATTGCAAACTATGAGACACATAAGAAAACAGCAAGAATTAATGTCAGAGAATGGAAAAAGATGAAAGGATGAAACACAAATCGGGTAGTTACAAGTATTTATTAGAATGCCTCAGAGGTTTTAGGAAAATTCAAGCATCATACAGAATTGGAAAAAAGAAGGTATTTATTGCAGCGTCTTTTAAAGATACAAGATTAGAAGCAGATGAAATCCCATGGCTCTTTATGGTGCAATGTCATATTTCCAGATCAACATAATATTCATATATTCAGTAGGACAACTTAAGGAAACCTATGTAGGATTGTAACATTGCAATTTCTTTTCTCCTCAGAGGTTCTGGACATGGAACAAAACTAGTAAAATACAAATAGTTATAATGGGCATATTGGGGTCAAACTCTTTGCAAGGCAAATCCAGCAAAAGAATCACTGCAAGAGCACTATTGGGAGGCTGATCCTAGCCTACTAAATATCACCTGGAAATGCAGTTTCTAAGTAAGAAGATGTGTTTGATATTGTTCGCCAGCTTGAGTCACTTGTAAAAATAATACAGAAGGGATACAAATAAAAATAAGAATACTTCTAAATCAGGGTTCCCCAAAGTGGTCAATATCATACTCCCCTAGCACTAATGAGACTATCCAAGGGGTCAGTAAATGTCTGGGGGTTAAAAGCAAGTCAGTAAATATCTTTATCAAAATGTGGTTGATAAAGAATGGAATGTCAGTGGGGTCAATTAATTTTTTTGGGTCTCTGTAAAGCTCTAAAGCAGCCCCTAGTCCTGAAGGTGAGGTGGCTAGCGAAGAGACAGTGTTACCCAGAATTGGATGGCCAGCTGCTAGTGAGAACACCTTGATTTCATATAATAAATGTTTGGGAACTGATGAATAATATGAAACTTCACAAAAGGGTCAATGAGCTGAAGAATTTGGAGACCCCTGCACTAAATGAAAGCTCTTTGGATTAAAACAAAGAGAATATCATCTATTATTTTAATATAATTTAGTTACAATGTATACATATGTATTTTTGTTTTAACTTATTTCTCTTTAAATTGATGTTTTTTTACCTGTTGTGAGCCACTGGGAGTCACTTAGGTGAGGTACGCAGCCATACAAATCAAATAAATAACACTGAATGTGTCATTAGAAACACAGCAGGTTTTACAAATTTGTTTTCTTCAGAGGGGCTTCATGAAACTGCTAATGAAGAAAAAATCTTACCTCACATTTCGATAAAGAAAATGTGTGTCCTAGATGAAGTCGGCCATTCATGTATGGATATGGAAAAGTAGCAAAATACTTCCCATTGCTGAATGAAGATTTAAAACATAATTTTTAAAAAAATCAACTAATTTTCAGAAATTCAACCAAAACATAGCAAACGTTGTCATCCTATAAAATATTTCTTGATTCATTTCAGCAATATAATATGCAATACAATATTCACTAACAGGTGCCACATTTGAAACAAATTTACACTGGTTTTTATATTCTTATCTTTTATTATATTGTAAGCCAGCCAGAGTCACCTCAGACAAAGAGGTGGGCAGCATATAAATTTAATTAATGAATTAATAAATAATACTGTCTGAACAGAGAACAAAGTCATTCAACAGAATATTTCCTTCCTCAAAATCATATGTACCTTAAAAAGTTAGGAAAACTACTAAGAATTCAGGTCCAAATGAAGGAGAAATAATTAGAACAGAAAACCTTGCATAAGTAATCTCAGATTCTCAATTCAAACATAACCCTAGCTCAAGGAACTCAGCAATGAAGTACTGAGTATTCCAAGTAGTACTACAATTATTTAATTATTGTGACCTACAAATAAAGGATCAGGTAAAGAGTATCATTCAATGGAATTCTCTATCCTCCTGTAGCATTCCCCTGAGCAAATGAACTCTAGAGGATCCCGTTCTCCAAATGTGAGACACATGCAATTTGCACGCAAAATAACTTAATTGTGCTAGAATACAGTTCCAATCAGATACAAACTCATTCTTTTTCTCTGTTCATTTTCTTTACAATCAAACAGAAAGAAACTATAATTAAATGGTAGCCACAAGCAATATGAAGCTGCATACTAGAATGTCATGCTTAACTTTTATTTTCATTCAGAATTTCTCACAGGAATCCAAGTTTTTTTTAATACACAGTTAGATGGTAGCACCTCCCTACCTATGCTTGGTTGAGTTGATAGGAAACTACTAAGAATCCCAGGACAGTACATTAAACCCGAAATTATAGGCAATGACAAACCACTTCTAGGCTATTGTCAAGAAAAATACATGGATGTGGCTATGTATTCACCTACATTTGGACCTGACTCACAAGGAGTCTCTTGCATCACTGCTTTTAACTTTTTAAGGGCTGCATAATGGGAACAAAGATTAATTACATCCTCTGTGTCATAACATACATTTCTTGTGAATGTGTGTATATTTCTACCAAAGTGTCTGTGTTAATTAACCAACCTTAATGCTGTTCTAGCAAACTATTATATATTTATCGTCTATTTCTTAAAATCATTCCACTTCTAAGAAAACAGAGGTCATAATAAATAAAATTTACTATTAGGAATAATAAGAGGGGAATTTCAGAAATTTAGATGCATGCTTGAAACTTACATTCCAGAATACCAGTTCTTAATATCTCAATTTTCTTTAAACAAACAAAAAATCAGCCAACTCTGAATTAGATATTTCTGATGGTTGCAGTTATTTTTGCTATAAATTAGGTGTGATTTTCAGACTTCCTAACTCCTAATCTGCTTTTGATTTACTTAGATCTCACATGGACTTCAGCTTTCTGAAGGAACACTTTTCAGGAAAGTGTTATATTCATTCACTCTTTAGTAAGGAAAACGTCTATATAGTTACGATAGGAAAACTTATTATATGTGACCTGTTATACTATCCATAAGCCTGCTATTATTCAGTTTTGATAGTTTTCTACTACTGACTTTAAACTTAAATACAGAAGTCAATACATACCTAGAATTTTTTTAATCCCAAGAGTACTTACTCAAATATCTGAAATTCGCAGCTATATTTGAAATGAGGATTTCTCACCTTTTGTAACTTACAGCATCTTCTGCATTAACCTCAAATGCTCTTTCATTGTGCCATTTCTGTTGGATTTCCTTTTCTATTTTTTTCAAGAAGTCAACTTTAGCTGTCCCTTTCCGTTCCTTAAAATAAGTAATCCCTTGTGATTAGCTTAAATAGTACAATTTTATTTATTTACCAAATTTGTATTACGTTATTGTTGTACTGTAATTGTGCCAGAATTTTGAGTTTGCACACAAACACAAACATATCCTGAATATTAACTCTACAATATTATCCAGATATTATCTCTTACAGAAATTTCAAAACTTTTTATGATCTTAAAATTAACAAGAAAATGTTACCCCCTTTTCATATGAATTCAAATCTTACTTATTTTATTAAGCCTTCAAATATCAAATCATGACAGTTTAGTAACTCATTTTAGTCTTTTCCACATTTAAAAATACTCTACTTTTAATTGGAGATTTATGCCTTACCATTGGTTGGATAGTGTAAGTAACAATTGTCTGAAGAAGTAAAATATGAAAATTGATCATATGTTCACATTTGCTTAATTGTAAGTTGTGTTAGTTTTTTCACCTGACAGGATGTTTGACAGCATTTACAGTTTTAGAATATATAAGTAGTCCTCACTTACTGACCACAATTGGGACTGGCAATTCTGTTACTAAGCAATATCATAAAGCGAAAACATCTGACTATGTCAACTGACAACATCAGTTTTTCCTGCAGTCATTAAATGAATCACCCAGTCATTAAGTACAATGTCATGTGACTGTGACTTCCTGCCAGCTTCCCCATTGGCTGTTGTCGGAAACCAGCTATAAATGGCAATCACATGACAGGAAGATGCTTCAAGTGTTATAAATGTGCATCAGTTGCCAAGAGCCCAAACTGCAATTACAGGCCACAGTTGAGATACACAATTTGAGACAAACTGCTGAAAGCCTGTTCCATGCTATATGAAAACTGGAAATAAGCAACTATCATTAGTAAATATAAATAAGAGCGTGGGATGTTATATAAGCTCAAGATGATCTGGCAGTTCTTAATTAATGAAGCAAAAAAGCTGCAAGTCCCACTTATCATATTGCTATCTAATGAGCCAAAGGGCAAAATCAAAAAAGTACAGTGGTGCCTCACAAGACGAGATTAATCCGTTCCGGAAGAATGCTCTTAGTGCAAAGTGCTCGTAAGAGAAACGCAGTTTCCCATAGGAAACAATGGAAAGTCAGATAATCCGTTCCACGCCCCCAAAAATATT
>JANHZU010003162.1:43726-54229 GCA_032468055.1 Acrochordus granulatus | reverse complement strand
TTCTCTGGAAATCTGCATTCAGTTTGGTATATCTTTCCCTTTCTCTCCTGCCTTTTGCCTTCCTTCTTTCCTCAGCTGTTTCTAAAGCCTTATCAGACAGGCACTTTGCTTTATTGCATTTCTGTTTCTTTGGTAGCTATCTCCTATACCATGTTCCATAGTTCTTCTGATACTCTGTCTACCAGATTTAATCTCTTAAATCTATTTCTCAATCTCCACTGTATATTCATAAGGGATATCACTGAGGTCATACTTGAATGACATAGTAGTTTTCTCTACTTTCTTTAATTTAAAATCTTCAGATTTCGGCAGCATATAAATTTAATAAATATATAAAATAAAATTTTAGTCACAGTCAGCTCCAGGTCTTGTTTTTATGGACTGTATAGAGCTTTTCCATCTTTGGCTGCAAAGAATATAATCAGTCTGATTTCGGTATTGACCATCTGGTTCTGCCCATGTGTAGAGTCGCCTCTTGGGTTGTTGGAAAAGCATATTTGTTATGATCAGCTTGTTTTCTTGTCAAAATTGAGTGGAGTTGATGACATCTATTTGTTTATGTTTGGGAACTTTGTCCTTAGGATGAACCAATCTATGTTTAAGCAAGTTCATGGGTCTGATTGTACATGTATGTTATGTTTATTGAAAATTCTCCTGAGTTTCTCTGATACTCCAGCAACATAATGGAATGGTCACATTGCTATGTTTGATAGAACCCATCTTGCAGAGGTGGGAGGGTCTCTTTTTGATTTAGTGGGTTTGATAAACGACCAATCTGGATAGCCACAATTATTGAGAGCTTTTCTTATATGCACATTTTCCTTGATGGAGCCTTCTCTGTGAAGGTAAAATATCCACATGATGGTGTAAGGTCCCGATCACTCCCAGTTTTTGTTCCAGTGGGTGATGGGAATCAAAGGAAAGATACTGCTCTATGTGTTTAGGACTCCTATCAACTTCAATATAAAGGCTTCTGTCATCTTTGATGTTTATGCCACAGTCCAGAAAAGCCAAAAAATTATCTTTAGCATCTTCACGTGTGAATTGGATATTGCTGTCAATGGCATTGATATGTTGTGTGAAAGCTTCCAATTCTTGTGTTTTGATTTTGACCCAGGTATCATCCACGAATCTAAACCAGTGGGTGGGAGGGTTTCCTGTACAAGAGTTCAATGCTTTGAATTCAAAGTCTTCCATATCAAGATTGGCCCAGATCAGAGATATAGGGGACCCCATTGCACAGCCATGTTTTGTTTGTAAAACGTGTCATTCAATTTAAAATAGCTCTTTTAAAAGTTCCAAAAGAGTATAAATGTTGTCAAGGCTAATATGCTGTCTTGCAAAAGTCTTTTTCTCACCATATTGACTGCATTATATGTAGGAATTCATGTGAAGAGTGAAGTCACATCATAAGAAAACATTGTTTCATCAGGATCAAACTTAATATTTTTAACTTGACTGACAAAATCCTGTGAATTATTAATGTAGTGGGGTGAATTGACAATTAAAGGTGCCAGTAAAGTTGTTAAATGTTTAGCAATATTATAAGTGGCAGAGTTGATGCTGCAAACTATGGGCCTCAGTGGAATCCTTTCTTTGTGAATTTTGGGGAGGACATATATACATGTGTTGTTTCCCTGGATATAAGTGGTAATTTTGAAGTTTGTCACTGACATTGTCCTTAATTAAAATTTGTAAATATTCAATGATCTTTTTCTTACAAATGCCAGTGGGATCTTTCTTAAGAGGTTCATAGGTGTTATTGTCCTCCAATAAATTGTATATTTTGGCTTCGTAGTCCACAGTGTTGAGAATTACTGTACATCTCCCTTTGTCAGCTAGTAAGATGGTAATGTTGGGGTCTTTCCCTAGAGAAGTCACTGCTCTCATTTCCTGAGTAGTGAGATTGCAGAGGGGGATTGGCACTGGAAAGTGCAGCAGATACCTTTATTCTGAATTATCTGCCTCTGATTCGGCCAGTTTGTTGTTTATAATAGCTGACTCAGTAGCAGTCATTAGAATTACAGTAGGAATCTTGTCTGGAGTTACTGAGAAATTTAGTCCTTTTGATAAAACAGTTTTCTCTAATTCAGTAAATTTTCTATCAGATAAATTTCTCACCCACAAGTCAATAGCAGGTGTAAAATTCTTGTCTTTTCCCACTGAGGTGGGATCAAAAGTGTTATGTGATCTCTCATGTCTCACTGGCAAAATGGTAAACTTATGTTTTTGACGTTCTTCGTTTTTGTTAGGTTGTAATAATTGAGTCCTTTCCACAAAATTTATGATATAATCCAATATTTTTGTGGGTAAAATTGTTCTCAACTTTTGGATTTTGTGTCCCACTTTCTTTTTCAAAATATCAATTGTAAAATAAATTTGTCTTTTGTTGAGAAGCTGACATTGTACTTTAAGTCGGATGTTTTTTGCTCTGTGTCGTTTAATTGTTGAATGTAGGTATAAGCTGGTAGGAACAAGTCCTTGTTTTCTGCATTTCAGGTTAAAACACAAATGATTCCTGTAGTCTGCCAATTTTCTAGAAATGTGTTCATATTCCCATACCATTTGAAGGGTGTTCACATCAAAATATGTAGCCAAATGTCTATGAATATTCTCATTAATCCAGGTCATGATAAGTAGTAAAAATTGCAAACAATTGTTGCAAAGATTCTTTAAAAAGACAATTGGACTTTAATTACAAGATGTTATTGGAGACATTTTACCTTCTGTCTGGAAGGCTTTTTCAATCTATCTTATCATCTATAGTATATTTACACCTTAAACAGCATAGGCATACTTTTCAAGATTGCAGATTCCAAATAATTGACAAAGAAACTACCTGGCTTTCAAGAGGAATCAAAGAATCAATATATATTAAGACTTTAAATCCTCCAGTAAATTGTGTTTCATTTCATTTCAGTAAATCTGGTGGAATAACCAGATTCCAACTATCTTCAATTTATAAAACAGCTTTAAATCATTTGCCAAAAAAGAACTCTGAAATGTCAATGTACTGAAAGGCTATCAAGCTTTATCGCCTGTTTATTTTGCTATATGAACATATCTGCTATTTCTTGCATTCTCTTCCCCCCAAACCCTCTCCCTTTTGTTAGGAACTTATCACCCTGTTTAAACTGGCTGTGTGTAACCTTGTTATGTCTTCTCATCTTCCCCCACCCTACCCCCCTTTTTTAGAAATATTTCCTGACCATTCTTTTTCATTTTTAGATGGATTGAAAAAGCCTTCCAGATAGAAGGCAAAACATCTCCAATAAAGTCCAGTTGCCTTTTTTAAGAATCTTTGCAAACATTTTTTGCAATGTTTACTACTTAGCATGATCTGGATTGATGAGAATATTCATAGACATTCAGAGAGTACTAGAGTTAGCTAACAACTGTTAGTTGGCCACAAACCATTGCTTTGTCTTCTATGGTATTTAACATCGATATAAAACTTCTGAGATGATCCTCAGGAATTTTCAGCAGCAAGGTTACTGATCAAAGTCCATATATATATATTAGAACACTATTGACATCATTGCCTTGATTGCCAGTTGGCTACTGGACTAGGACAACTTGAGGGTATCTCTGACAGACCATTGTCATTACAGATAGTTCTAAAATCCTCAGGGGATGCCCTCTGGCAATGTTGCATGCCATTTTGTGGTTCAAACAGGCCTTTTCTGTGGTGTTGTCTGTGGAAAAAATTAGGAGGAATATTATGTACATCACCTTATGATCCTGACAAAAGGCAGAATATAAACAAATTAATAGATACATTCACCAGTCACCTGTTGTTTTGTATTTCAGGCACTTATTGAAGATTTGCCCTTTCATCCACAAATATTGCTTGCATAGTTCTCTTTTACTTTTGTTTTCTTTCTGCCCCTCTACCTTTGTAATAAATGCTATTTTTTATGGTTTTAATTTATTACCATTAATGCATTTTCATCATTCTACTGTAAATAGTGCTGAAATTTAAAATAGGATGTGATATATATAATATACTAACAATGATATTTGCATTCAAAACCATTTTACTGACAGTAGTTTGAAAGGCATCAATAGATATCAGATATGTTTAAAACTGTGGTAGATTGTGTGTTTGTCTTATTAAATATTTCTGATCTATAATTTGCTAATATTGCAAGTAAAGTTACTTGAAATGATGTCAGCTCCACTGAGGTAGTCCAAAGAAGAAATTAAAACCATGAATACTAATACTACCTTTGTTTGTAAGGTAACAGTAGCAGAATCTTGCAAGTCTGAAAGTACTTTTCCCCTCCCTTGCCTTTATTTTCCAGAGAATTAGGGAGAGTCCCATCTGAGATATTTCCACTCTCATTCTTTCTGTGGGCTGCGATATCTCCTTTCTGACCATTGTCTAGTTTGCAGTTCTTCTTCCTTTCTCCCAAGGTTATTGTAACATCTCATTATAGGATGGATCAAGTGTTAGACAAGTATTAATTTTTTAATATTTTTACTTATATACGATCCAGAGTTGCTCTGCAAGTGAGTTGGGCAATCTCTAAATTTGATAAATAAAATGAATGTGTGAATTATTTCATAACATTCAGCATTATTGCCATTTCACAATAGAATCTATTTTTGTTTGTACTTTACATGATTGATCCTAAAATGGGTAGATTTATTTGGAGATCATTCCAAGAAAAAAATATAGTCTTATGAATGTACTATAATTATGAAACCACTATAATTCTGTAAACACATCAAATTTTATATTTCTTTAGGAAACAGAAACATCAGATTTATTTCTACCCGAAGATGATGATGATGAAGATGAAGATGAAGATGAATCTCGCTCTTGGAGAAGATGAAACTTCAAGAGGAAGCATATAATTTTAGAATTGTTTGAACTCAAATTTTTAAAAAATATTTAAAAGAAATCCATGAGCCAAAAAACTGTTTTTGTTTTTTGTTTTTTATATATATACATTAAAATAATAAATATGTTTGATATATAAACTTAGCAAATAAGTAGCTATAATCAACCAAAGGCCCAGAGCTGCTACACAGTTGTAAAGATGGTTGTGATCCTATAAAGGTGAAATATATCAGCCCAACTTTTGTTCATTCTGATTTTAAAGTATCTATTTTATTAAATATCAATGACTTCATAGTTGTATTAGCAATGTGGAATCTGAGATGAGAACTAAGTCAAATTCATGTATACATCAACATTGTCTAGAATTTGCTAATTCAAAATTTATTTCATTGGGTGCCAGGCAGCTTAAGGAAATCTCAGTTTAAAAACCATCAGGAATTACATATATGTTTGTGAAAGAGCTGTTTTTCCTATATTCCACTGTCTGAAATCTGGTGATTATCAGAATGATAGTGCAGGAATTGCTCTGTTCATGTATTCAAACTATTTCTTGCCAGCATTGATGATAGCCACTCCTTTTGTAGTATTTTGTTTCTTTCTAGTCTTGGCGTAAGATTGCCTTTAGGATGCGACGAATTAATCATTTCTGCTCTTATTTCACATTTTAGTTCAGTGGACATATCAGCCTTAAAACATATTAAAAGTGACAAGAGCAGGAATAATTTTTGAACAGATGGCATTGGTAGTGTAAAATTACTTGTTTTGAAAATGCCCTATCTCTAGTCCTCATTTTGGATACTTAATGGCTACATTTTGTTTTTTAAGGAAAACCCAATGCACTGTTCCAAGTAATGTATTTTCTGAAGCCCACAGAATTGCAAATCAAAATCAATCTTGTTTTAAAATAATAGATATTAAGCCAGCACTTAGAATAATTTTGTGAATTCAAGTTATAACACGTTAAAATTAATGTTGAGTTGAGGAATAAAGTAAAACATTGAATAAGTATTTTTTAGTTGCATGCTGATTAAAGTTTGTCTATTCTCCCCCTTCCTTTTTTAAAGCACCAAATATTTCATGGTATAAATTTGGTAGAGTTTATGTTACATTTTTTTTAAATACAAGGACTATAGATCTTTAGAACCCATCTCTCTTTCTGCTTTTAAGTCTAAGTATTTCTTCCTGTGGGTCATTTCCTTCCCTCTTAGTGTTTGTATATGTATCTCATAGCCAGTGTTGAGGAAATGTGGCTCCACAATACCTAGATAGCCCACTATAGGCCATGCTGATTGTGACTTTAAGACTGTAGTTAAGAAACACTTGAAAGGCCATAGATATCCCCATCTTTGCTATAGACAACAGCAGCATATTATGCTAGGAGCATATGAAGTCATTGCATTTAATTTAAGACAAAACAAATATTATTGTATTAATTCCTATGGTACCTCTGCACTCATTCAGAAATTATATCTTTCAGATTTATTACATTCAGATTACCATAATGGTACTTAACTTGAGTCTGAATGTCAGAAATACTGTTAAGTTTCAAGTTAATTTGCCAGCAGAATTTAGTTTCTTCCTCACATTTTGGGAACTATGTATGTTGTAAAAGCACATCCCTTCTGTATTCCATCCATAAGTGAATAAGAGTGTATGCTACCAGCTCTTAATTTGCCCTTTATGTTAAGGCCTTTGTGTTCTAGATTATTGCTACATTCCTACAAACGTTCGATCTCAGTGAATTAAGTTATAAGAATAAAGCACGAATATTGCACACCCCTAACAGGCAAAGCCCTGCTTTTCTCCCATTGCCTGTGATTCTTTAGAGTAATTATGGCTCAGTATGTGGCCATCACATATATTGACCCAGCAAGAAAAAACGCTTGAATCTGGACAGTTAATAATAGAGGGAACAAAGGATTTATATATACATATATAGAAATATATATATATAGAAAAAGAAATATATATATACATATATATATTGTACAGAGTTTTTTCTTAGAACTGTATAATTTTGTAAATATTTTTGCTTTTTTGTGTACTAAAAAACTACCAGCATCTAGATTTCCATATGAATTCTTGTATTTTTGTATTTGGAAGATTACAGTTGACTGAATGAAGCTGTAAGAGAAATTTCCATAGCTTTTGGAACAGACAGACTGGATGAGATTCCTTTTCATATGGTTTTAAATAACCTTTGTTAGTATGCTGTTCACAAATGAATATCTTTACTCAAAGTGTTGGCTTTTTTCCATAGAGAGAGATAGGAGCCAACAGAGAATTAAATAAACTTTTTTCCCATCTTTGCTTTCTTTCCTTTTTTTTAAGATTGTTGATGTACATAAATCCTCTAGTGACACCTCAAATGTAATTTCTCAGCCTAGAAGCACAAAACTGAGTTGTAGTGCTAAAATTATATTGAAAGCATGCTGTTGTGTTACTGAGAATGTAAGTAATGGGCAGCATAGTGGTAACTCATTTAAATACAAAATAGGAAACTACTTCAAAGTGACCTTCATTTTGATGTAGATGTCAGGCACAAACAACCAGACCCACATGTAGTAGAGTTACTAGCTACTTTATTGTTATACAGGAATCTCCCCAGGTTGGCAGCTTTTATCTGGGAAAAAACAATTAAAACTCTTAAGGCATTTAGGGGGATCAAATCTAGTCCTCTTGTGTTTATCTAACAAATCTAGGCTAATTCTTTGCTTGAGCCTTACTCCCAAACTGGACGATTGCTCTCCAACAGTAGCTATGAATGTCCCTGTGTTGTGTATTAGAACTTAGTATAAAACTATTGTGTTGCTGGGTGGGTAACCTCTGGTACCACCTGCTGTGAAATTGTCCCTTTCATAGTCATAAGCCATAACAGAAACCATAGTATACATTATGGTGTTTTTTTTATATATATATATATATTCCCATCATATATATAATGGTGTTTTTAATTTATATATATATATAAAAATAAAAAATACCCCTTTCTAACCATTTAGCAATGTATCACTCTGACATTGAAAAGAATGTCATAATGTAAATGCTCAGTGAATCATCCCCTTAAAGCTTTACAGATATAAATGCTACTACTATATAAACTGTCAGCTTAATTGTGGTGTATTTTTTTTAATTCTTACATATAAAAATGCACAGCATCTGAAACTTTTCAAAAAAAACCTTAATTGCCCACATACAGTGAAGATGTTTCAACATTTTTAATCATGTGAAAAGGAATATTAAATTCCTCTCAATGTATATTAATTTGTATTATAGTTTTTACAAAATTGTGAACTTGTGTAATAGTATATTAGGAGACACTGTTGGATTTCTAACTGTTTATACATTTAAATTCATACATGTAATGTTTGTTTTATTGATTACACTTTGAATTTCTAAGATGCATGTTAACTTTTTGCAATAAAGAAAATATGGAATGGTTTAAAATTAAGAAGTTTGAACTGGAATTTGGAAAATTAACCATTCCAAAGGGGAAAAAAACTATATTCACAAAAAAAGCTGTATTGCTTGCTTTCTTCAAAGATGTGTACATCTGTGAATGCGCACATGTGTGCGCGCATGTGTATATGTATGAATATGTGTTTATAAGGTTTATCACTGCCAACCTTAAAAATCATATATTCTGCTGTTCCAACGCTTGGAGTGGCTGATAATAAAATATCCCATTCAAGAAACAAAATAGTTTTATGTCCATGGCCAAAATCAGAACTCCATGCTAAGTTAAATTTATTGAACTTCTTGTAGTATTGAAAATAATCGTGTCATCATCTTAAATAAGCCATATAATGACACAAAAATTTGAGTATTAATAGTAGTTACCACCTGAAGAATACATAATCCTGAAACATATCAGGGGAAAGCTGGAGAATTTTTTGCATTTTTAGCTTAGAATGGGGTGACCCAGAAAACATGTTCCTTTAATAAGCCACTTTGCCCTTGCATCTCCAACATATTTCTTTAAAGTTATTAATTTAATAGAAATTTGGTATTTTGGAGTGCCCTGAGATACAATTGTAGATTGAAATACTTCAAAAATTTCTATAAGTCCCAAGTTTGCTATAAGTCAGTCTTTTAGATAGAAGAGAAATGGAGGTTTGTATTTACAAAAACAGTTATAATCCACTGCCCCAAATGGGTTTTATTAAATAGGTTAATTCTTTATTATATAAAATAAACACCTTTCAGTAAGACAAATCTTCGAAGAACTGGCGAGACCAGATCTTAAATTAGCCAATGATATATTTTAAATTGTCTGAAAATGTAACAAAAAAAAGGTTGAAAGTCTCCAAATAAGAATGTGTTACAAGTACTACGGGGGTCATAGTTCATATTCTAGTTGTTCCAATGCAATTTAAGCTTTTAATTAATGTTTCTTATGAGATGAAAAAATCTGTACAAAGAAGAAAGTTAAAACAGGGTAAGATGTGGGAGGGTTTTTTTTCCTTTTCAGTGGGGAAAACATTTCTCAGTGTTGGTTTGTATACTTCGGCCTTAAAACATTATCTGTTCTATTATAAATTTGTAATGTTCACGTAGGAAGTGAAGAAATTCCATGCTGAGATTCTATTACTCTATAGAAATCAATGCTAGAACGATGTAAGATGTTATGTTCCTTGAAAAATCAATTTCTCATACAATTTCTCTTTGTATGGTTGTGTCAGTTCTTGGAAGGAATTGAAAATGTAAACTTTGTCAGTGTATCTCCCATAATTGAAGTCTGTGACAAGCATCTAGAAAAATGATCTACGGATAGAAATGGCTCAGTTACATTGGTTCTAATTGATATTTTACAGATACGTTCTGAAAAAGTGCAGAGTGTAGTTACTGTAGAACCTGAGGTTATAAAGTCTGCAATGCACTTAATTGCTTCAGTATTCTGCTTCAGTCTGCAGGCAAGATTACATGTAAGGGTTCTGCTAAGTACTGGCACCCATGGTAAGACAACACTCTTCAAAGTGTGAAAGCAGCTACATCCCTTGTTGTAACTGCCTTGAAAGTTGTTCCTGGCTATGCATGCACAAGCACACATAGGACAATGGAGACAACCTTTGGAGCAGTCACGAGCCCTCTGAAGGATGTGCCTCTTTTAAAGCACTGGGCTTATGCTAACATATTTTGTGAATCCATTCTTAAAAATGTTTCGTATACCCATAATAGATAGGCTGTGCCCCATATTGGAATAGCTTTGGATTGTGGCCTGACAATTCAAACTACCTGGGCTATTATTGCAATTCAAACTACCTGGGCTGTCATGGGCGTGCTGTTGCTCATCAGAATTGCTGTTATTCACTGTAGACAATATATGATTGAGACAGATTGATAAGCATAAGCATGATCACAGGTAGTTATAGCTCATCATTATTTTTATAAATAACACAAGGGGGTGAATGTACCTAATACCCCTTCCTTCTCCTATTTTCCCCATAAGAAGAACCTTATTAGGTGGGCTGGTTGAGAGAGGGTGACTGACTCAAGGTCACTCAGCTGGGTTTCATGCCTAAGGGCAGGGCTAGAACATGAAGTCTTCTGGTTTCTAGCATAAAGCCTCAACCACTAGACCAAACTGGCTCTCTACAGTTGTTCATTTTATTATTCTTTTATATTGGCAATTGCTAGAACAGAGCAGACCATCTTTT